>JASCZI010030284.1:40091-70478 GCA_036250425.1 Stylosanthes scabra
AATCAGAGGCACATATGCATTCATCCATTTCTAAGGCACTCACTCTCACTCACACATATAGAGAAAGAATCTATGCTTTGTGGGCAGTGGCCATAATATAAAGAAAATAATAATAATAATAATAATAATAAGAGATATAAAATATAACTTAATAAATTTTTTAAAATATTTTTAATTTTTCAGATAACATAATTAATGGATTATATTGTCTAAAATATTATAAATCAATTTATTAATTTTTTGTTGAAAATTAATTTATTCAAAACAAAAAATATATTTTATTAAGTGGGAAATTTGAATATTGTTGAGTTACCAAAACCAAACCTACTACTCAAGAATATTATTTCCGAAAACATGAAAAAAAAATAACTATCATGCCATGCATAGGTTTGTATGAATAGTACCAAATCATGATTATGTTTGTCCTAATTGTTCTTTTCTTTGTCTTATCAGTACCTGCTTGATTGATGGATACCCATTAATCCTTTATTTTCCTTGATATTAATTATAAAACGCTTAACTACTTAAACCATGGCTAATTTACTTGAATGCCACTGTTTTAAAAATTATTTTTTAAAATGCTTCTCTTTTTAAACTATTCACCAAGATGCCACTCTTTTGTCAAAGTGTCAATTGATCTTCCTTGTCAGCAATGACCGGACGCTGAAACTGATGATGTCAGCGTGTGTATTTTTGCTTATTTAAAAATTATGTAAAGGTGGGGTTTGAACTTCAAACATAAAGACCAACTTCATCACCATTTAATCACACTCATTCTTGTAACATATTATACATTTTTTATATATATTATATAACGATTTATTATATTCTCTAACTAATATATCAAAATCTAAAATATTTTATTCAATATTATTTTTATATTTATTTAAATATTATTTTTATTTTATATTCACCTTTTAAAATTAATAATTTTTAATTTTACAAAATATTAAAATAAACATTAGATTTTAATTATTTAATATAAATATTTAACAAATTAAAAAATAATTTTGTTAATGTATATATTAAAAGATAACTTTTTTTAATAATTCTAATGTCTATATTAAAAAATTAATTTTATAAGTATATACATTAAAATTATTTTTTAATATATATATATATATATATATATATATATATATTAATGTCTATAACGCTAAAAGTATTATTCTTTTAAAAATAGACTTGGAATTATTGAAAAATTTTATTTTAATATATATATTAACAAAATTATTTTTTAATTTGTTATATATCTATATTAAATAATTGAAATCTAATATTTATTTTAGTACTTTTATATAATTAAAAATTATTAATTTTAAAAAAAGTGAATATAAAATTAAAATAATACTTAAATAAACATAAAATAATATTGAATAAAATATTTTAGGATTTGATATATTAGTTAGAAAATATAATACATCGTTATATAATATATATAAAAAATGCATAATATGTTACAAGAATGAGTTTGATTAAGTGATGGTGAAATTAGTCTTTATGCTTGAGGTCATGGGTTCAAACCTCACTTATTACATAATTTTTAAATAAGCAAAAACACAAACACCTTGACAAAAGAGTGTCATTCAAGTAAATTAGCCTAAAACCAATGGAAATAATATGCTAATTGATTGATATATCCCACTTTTCTATTGTTAGTTGATGTATGCCCTAGCTAGTTGATTTCGATTTGACATTACAATAATTAACCCTAAAAACTATTATTCTCCATTTACTAATTATGATATACTATTTTAATAAATTAAATACTATATCTTTTATTCTTGCAAGATACATTATAATTAATCCTATATATATATGTAACTTCTAATAAAATTTACAAATTTCATAATAAGGCAATTAGATTCTAAAAAATATTATAACAAAGTAGTTCTTTTTAGAAACAATGGAAAAATCAATCCCTCCAACAAAAATAATTAGATCTCAAACACTTTTAAAAACAAAAATAATCTTAATTATTTAATTATTACTCTATTATTAATTATAAGTTTATCCGCACCTCCAAACTTTGAGATATATTGTCGAAAATGACAAGAAAATAAGGCAAATATTTTATTATAACCTACCTTCTTGTTTGCCACTAACTTAGTTGCCCAAACCCCACTTGGAGAAAGGTTTTGTTTCTTAATTGATACAATAATACTTATTATGCTAAATTAAAGAACATGAATCCAATGGCTACAGCCTACAGCTTCTCTTGAGTAGCCATTAAACACATACATCTAAATTATAAATAAACAACTAATGAAGAATCTTTGTGCTTATTTTACAAACCCCCCTTCCACAAACACAATTCCGTAGCATAAAAGTTGAAAACACTATTAAGTGTGTATGTATTCGGTCGCTTTAATTACATTTGGAAATCCATAGTTTGGTCTAACAAAAATAATATTTACATTTCACTTATGTGCAAACAATGTTATATATCTCTTTGTATCGGTTTAATTAATTTTTTCAAAAAAGTGTTATATATTATAATAATGTATCAAAATTTTTATAACTGAAAAATAATTTAGAGTTCCATTTTTATTGAAGAAAAAAATTTCAATATAACTTTGTAAGGCAAGTTTAAAAAAAAAAAAAAGCTATACAAAATTCACACAAATTTATGCTTAGAGAGTCTAATTTGACTTTGACTTTATTGATGCTTTGTCATTAGAAGATGCTGGCTACAAGTAAGACATGGAAGCGAAGCAAACATAGCTATATTATATATAGCCTACAAAAAATCTTGTTCTAAATCACTAAGAGATTGCTGAATCTCTCTTTACCAGTATTGTCCGGTGGAGATTAGTGCCTTAAAGTTGACTCCAACTTAGATGTTCATTCTACTATACCTGATTTCGAATCTCATTTTATATGTACAGTAAGTTTTTAGTTAATGATAAATTCTTAAATGAAGTTTAAATTTGTGATGAATTAGTTCTTGACCTACCAATTTTAAAAATATTATAAAAAAATCAGTGTTTTTTTTTTTTTTAGATGAAACTCGAATTCAATAAAAAAGATAATAATATTATATAAACTACAACTTATCAGCTTATCTTATTGTTCTGTATATTTTTGGTGAGTAATATATATATATATATATATAATACTAGCCACGAGTTTGATATTTCTTTAACCTAGCCAATTAATGTCAATTATTGTACTTTGAGGACCATAGAAATTTCCTCTCTCGCTCATTTTGGTGTGCGCCTTCATTCTTCAATTTTTTTAAAGTATACTTTTAATTCTTGTGGCTATACATTATATTTAAAAATAGACTAGGGTTAATTAAAATCTTATATATAATTAAGGTTCTAAAGTTTTGATTTGACATGATCAGACAAAAATAAAATATTTTGAAAGGTGGAAAAAGGACGGCAATTTGATATCTAAAGCATGAAATGACTAATTATATAATAATTTTAGGAAAAGTAGTTACAAGTTAATTATATTAATCTATTTTAAAGTTTAAATAATGTAACTAATACAATACGTGATAATTCTCTAGCTAGGAGCTATCTACATTATTGCATAATATATATTATGCTAATAAACATGTATTAGGTTTGGTTATCGCATATATAAGATACACTAGTATATATGTGTTCATATTGAAATGGTATCAAAGGCAAAAAGTAAGTTTCAAAAAAAAAAAAAAAAAACATGGCACTTCTAATTAATTGGATGGCCGCAAATGGTTGAGTATCTAATAATTAAGGTCATAAGCTAATGTTTTAAAAATAATTAAATCAGTTTTCCCTCATCCGAGGAGAACTACTCTAAAAGTAACTTTTTTTTTTCTAGCCAACTAATTCAATATATACCATATACACTTAATAATTAATTAACGGATCATAGCTTCAAATTTAAAAATAAAAAAATAAATATTAATACACATAGGAGTATATATTTATAGCAGACAAGATATGCTGTTGGCACTTAGCTTCTTATATTATTGAAGATTAAGAGAGAAAAAATATTATTTATATGGTAGTATAGGTGTAATCTTGCAACATTAGGTGACTTATAATAATAAGTAAACAAAACTTTATTTAGGGCATAGGGAGCAAATATTGGATTGATATTATTACCAAATGAAAAAAAGTTAGTTGAGCCATGCAACACTCTACTATATATATGACTATTTTATTTTATTTTATTTATTATTTGGGTTTTGATTTGATCTTTTTCAGATATATTATTTTATTTTTGTCGTTTGCAATAAGCTGGCATGCATATATACTGGGGAAATATTCCATTTTTGAAGAAAATTACAGGAGAACATTCTCTGAACATAAGCTGATGAAAACTTCAATCTAATTACTTGATGAATAATGAAAAGGGTTATTTTAATTTTCTTCTAAATCAGAGGCAAAGAATATATAGTATTTCATCTCTATTGAGTAGACATTTGTGAACTACAACTAATAAGCTAGTTTGTTAATCTATAATCAAGTATATATATTAATCATAAGATAGGGATAAAATAAATTAATTTATATATTCAATTAAAATAAGCACAAATTCAAGGGAAAATGTAACAACCAAACTTTATTACATTATTCTGGATCTTATGATTTTGTTTTTACAGAGTGATAGAAACCATTCAACCTATTAAAACACATTTATGACAGAATGAATTTATATTTTTATAAGATATATTGTTCCTTTTTTTTTTACAATATTAAAAAAATGAAAAAGACACACAAAAAAAAAGGATAATTGTCTTTTTGAGGATCAGATACTTCCAATAAGTTTCTGAACTGTTTTACTTAGCTCGCTTGCATTTATATACGCATTAATGAAGAATTTTCAGGATGTGATTTATAAGAAAAAATATATATATATAATTTAATTCTCTCCAAATTTTGTGCTATATAAGTATATATCATTGATTAGGTGAAGATTCATTTAAAAATTAGGGAGAGTTTCAATTCAAGAATATTTTGGAGACTAATGAGTATTATTAAAAATCCTATTACATAAATTATTATCTCCAAAGAATTGTGTATTGATCCTATATTTCGTCTCTTTTGCTAATAAGTTCTATCTCAAATGATATTGTTTTCTTCTCTTATTGTAAAAAATTTTGAGTTGGAATCTCACTCAAAATACTAAAAGTATCCTATAACTTCCAAAACATAAAAATAAAAAATATAAGGTTGTACATATATAGGAATAAGTTTTTTTTTAACTTCAAAATTAAACTTTTATTCTATATATACTAATTTAAGCATCAGAGCTTACATATAGCTAAGTTTTGCAAATATGTATAAATGTATCAAAAAGAGTTTGCTATAAAGAGTTAATAGTATGATTATAATAAAAGTATTATTATTAAGTTAAAATAACTAAAAATATTTTTAAAAAATTTAGTATTCTACTTCTTTTTCTTATTGTGTCATATTACAATATACAAGAATTGCCTAACATGATTTGTATATATCCTTTAAAATTTAAAGAAATACAATGAATTCCCAACACATATATGATTTAGATTGAATATCCTGAAAATGTGACTTTGCTTCCATTAATCCAGCTGTAAAGTCTGGTTGATTCTTACAGGAATAATGGAAGCTGGCACCGTTAGTAGTCGTCCATGTTTTAATGAAATATATGCTGGTTAAAGCATAACATCTTCAATGAGAAAATATGATTCATCTAGAGAGAATAATAATAACATTAGATATATAAAGCTATGTACGAAATATTAATATTTCCCATAATTCAATGTAAATTTGTCACCTCTTATAGCTTCAAATTTCAAAGATAATGTAACTATTTCCTAACTACTACTCATGATTAATAAGGTGCTAGAAATGAGAGCCTTAATAGAATCAATTCTAATATTCCAATTCCAATTACTTGATTGTGTTTAATTTCTAAGGGAGCAGGGATATATGATATCTTACTAAGAATTAAGAATATTTAGTTGTCATTTCGGTATTTTCAGTACTAACTATTCTATCTTTCATTCGTTTTGTTTGATTTGGCAAAAAGGGAGAAATTGGTAGCCTTTCACTTCACTCAAATTTCTCTTTTTTGATTTTCTGATTTCCTATATGCTTTGGATGAAGAAAATTCATTTTTGATATCCACCACTAAGCATCGTTTTCTTTACTTCAATTTAAAACGGTCACTAGTCTTACTTGGCATATTTTTAGTTGAAGATTAAATTTTTCACATCTAAATTTTAAGGGATTAATCTTCAAATTAACTTTTATCAAATTTTATTAATCGTATTAGTTTTTAAAAAATACAATCATCAAATTTTTCATCAAATTGTTTGGATAAAAAAAATGATTTACTTTCATTGATGCTCGATGCATATATATCACAAGTATTGTCACCAAAAATATATATCACAAGTATATGATTATGAATTAGATGAGCGTATAAAGCATGAATATGGTAGTTGTGAGTCATGGATGGTGGTGAATGTTCTATACTGCTATACATGATTTGAACCTTTATTACTCCATGAAATACTGACTTAGATCAAATCCGCCAAATCAAAAGAAAAAAGAGGACACAATATATAAACATTATGAGAGAAAATACACCTTCTCAAAATAACCTTATGCCAATATTAAAATTACATTCAACAAAAATATTTTATACAAAGAGAAAGTCTTAGTAGCCAATATTAGGAAGATAATAGATAGTAAATATTATTTTTTCTTGGCTCCCTATTGATCCCCTAAACCCTAAACCCTAAACCCTAAATCCCCTAACGTTGATTCCGTAGCATTACTCTTTACATGATTGTGTAATCATATTAGTTTTTGTGCAATCATATTAGTTTTTCTAATGACCAATCACAGATCATTAAAAAAAAAAAAGTTATTTTCACTAATATGGCATTAATTTTTCTAATGACCAATGAAAGATCATTAAAAAAAAAAAAAAGTTATTTTCACTAATATAGCATTAATCTAAAACCATCTAAAATATTGTAGATACCGCGGCGGCGGCGGTTGATCAGTAGATAGTATAGTCTAAGACAAACATTTACTTCAATTGAGTGTAAACAAAATAAACAATGATCTATGAATGACATTGATAATATATTATACTCTAACTTCAAATGTTGTTTTTAATACTAATAAAATGTGAGAAAACAACTATAACAATTAACAAGCACAAATAAGCTTTTTATATGCAAAAATTCTTTAGGAAAATGATGCCTTAAGTCATTTTCATGGTTTGGGACTTTTGGTGCTTAAATCTCGTTTGTATAAACCCAACCTGAGTTAAAGAATCATCAGAATTGCCATCAATTATTTCACAAAGGCACCACAAGATCTAAAGGGAAGTGACAGCTCAAGCATCTGAATAATCCGAAACTTTCTATCTCAGCAGAAAAGTAGCAACAACACAACAAAGGTATAGACAAATCAAAATCAAACATAGGCTCCAGGATTTTGGAATGCCCTCTCAGTGTATGCTAAACAATGTCTCTCCATCTTTCTAGAATTTATTCCAGAAGGAAATTGAAGGATGCAAATTAATGGTGCAAATTAATGGTGGTGTTCATCGTGGCCGTGACCGTGTCCGTGTTCGTAAGGGTCTCCGCCAGGTCCCACCACTTCAAGCTGCAATGGCCAAAAAGCATACAATAATTAGTTTCGTTCTCCACTGATAACTACAACTACTAAATACTAATATTCTTAATTGGATGTTAACCAATGCTTCAAGAACTTCTTGTAGTAGGTAAACTCCAAGACCATGCAACAATACCAGATAACCTCACATATAACTATGGCGTGAAGAACTATAGTGTACCTCCGTCACTCGGTCCATGTATTCAGATTGTGAAAATATTAATTTAAGTTAAATTGTTAAAGGAACAAAGCCTTGGAACATAATTTGCAGAAGCAGCTTCAGTCTGTGTAGTTTATAACCAGTTTGAAAAAATCGATGTATAACAAGAAGAAGAAAACAAATATATAATTTTTACTCTATATGTATATCTTTGCATCTAACACCATACTTATCTAGGTAAACAGTAAAAAGATAATATGTTAAAACATGGTAAAATGTGATTCTCAGCTTACCACAAAGTACTGTGAACAAACTGGGCATTCATGAGGTTTGCCTTTCT
The DNA here is from genome assembly GCA_036250425.1 of Stylosanthes scabra. NCBI lineage: Eukaryota > Viridiplantae > Streptophyta > Magnoliopsida > Fabales > Fabaceae > Stylosanthes > Stylosanthes scabra. Next base: position 48,205 of record JASCZI010030284.1, read on the forward strand.
CCAGCCAAAACCAGACAACATCGTGCTCATCCTCTGCAATCATGTTATTCACCTCCTCAATGTCGTAACCAAAATGCAAAATATATTGATGAAGTTGTAAAGAAGCTAACAATCAAGGACACACTAAGAGAGACTAGGAGCACTCACCACCTTCACCTCCAGGGCATCCAACTATCCTTCTATCATAGTAAGATTTAACCACGGCCGGTGCTTCCTGTTTGACAAAGCCAATGACAAAAAGTAGATATTGATGAAACATTCTTCAAAACCATTAAAGTGAATATTATAACCATGTGAATCATTTTTAACCTTTGAGGAAGAAAGTGTAAATCATTTTTAACCATTTTCTTTCCAGTAAGCACTATATCAACTTTCTATCTAACACACTAATTTCTTATCCCATCTTATATTCTTATCTGTTGTGTCCAATAACTAATCTAACACATAATTACATCTCTGCAACTTTGGAATTATTTGATTGTTGACTCACCATTAAATATTCAGTCACGTACAACATTGCCAGATTTATAGTTGTGTGCTAAAATTTACGCTTAATCCTTGTTACTACATTTTTTTAATCACAGAATAGCTCAATGACTTCTCCTCATTTAACGACCTATTTAGAACCTCATTGTTTATGTCTCCCTCTATTTCCCATCATGTTGGATAATTGATCCAAGACCCTATATTCTTGTAACCTATGATATGGTACCATTTCCAATTTTATTCCTAAATTAGAATTTACAAAAACCTATATTCAATATTCTCCATTTTTCTTCAGCATACACAAAAACCATTATTTATCCATCTGCATTCCTAAGAACATCTCAAGAAGAAATCTTTAACAATTACAAGAAATGACATTCGAGTTACAGAGAAAGAGAAACCCATATAGAAGAACAGGCAAAAACACCAATGCAATTAGCCAATTAGACAGCACATATTAGATCTTTTACAAGCTTTCAAAATCAAAACTACAACATAACAACATATGCAATGGAAAATAATGCAGAAAGATAATCAAACAACAAGATATTATATGATCTTTGTAAGTTGTATTCATAAGAATTAAAATAAAACAAAAAATCTGGTAACAATAAAAGTTAGGAATCAATTTCATGCATAGGACTTGTTTTTTAAGAAATGGGACTGAAATCAATTTGCACATCAAACTTGACACTTTGAATTCAACTAAAGAAATAACACTAACCTTTGTACCAAAAGGACCTTCAGGATGATCTATTTCAAGGATATCCCTCCCCTGAAAAGACCGAAAAGAAATTAGATATGCTCTTAAAGTGCCGAAAACACATGCTTAGCAGCAAACCATATCGGTTTTCACACACACAGAAAAAATCTCTTTTGTCAATAGTTCTTTCGTTTCGTCAACACTTCAACTATATGCTTATCTGATCACAAAACTAGCTAATTATAAAATCATAAATGCTCCCACTTTTAGCCCCAAAATCAGGCCACATAAAAGAGTAGATTTTCTAAAACACTTTAAACAACATAATGTTTGTGTAATCATAGAATTCAGAACAAAACTACTAAGGTACCCACATTTGGCATCTCAGCCATTTTAATTGAAACCCAACCACCAGAAAAATTACTCAACACTTGATTCAGAACAAAATTCACAATTAAATACAGGAAAAGAAAAAGAAACAAGAGTTACCTCAAGCTCAGCCTCAATCTCCTCAGCTTCGTGCCCAGTAGCAATTGGCATTACATCCTGAGCAGTCTTCTTCACCGCTTTACCATCATCTGCAACAACACCATTAATCCTCACCAAAACTAAACAAAAAAATCACAAATTGCTTTTCTTTTATTTCTATTTCCCTTTTTTTTAAACAACATTTTGGGTTCATAATCATAATAAAGAGTGTTAAGCATAAACTATTCCTAACACAGTTCAAAGAACTTCATGAGCAAAGAGAGGGTGAGGGAGTACCAGATTGGGTGGAGAAGTGGCGGGAGAGGAGGGTGGAGGACCGGGAAGCGGTGGCGGCGGTTGCGAATCTGGCGGCGGCGGAAGCAGATCGGGGAATGGGAGGTGAAAGAGGGGCAGAATGGGAAATTAGGGATTTGAGGTTAGAAGAGAGTATCCTCCGCCACATGATCGATGGTTGATCTCAGGTCACACCCCTTTTATTGATGGAAACGGCGTCGTTTTCAAGAGCAATGGATGCAGATTGCTGAAGCTGGAATCGTTGCCGTTCTGTGTTGAGTTGTTCACAGTCCAAGCGAGAGAGGGGGTTGAGGGTTGAATACTAGGGTCTAGGGGATTGACTTGGCACGTGACAATGGGTCATGTGTCACGTGACAATTTCCAGTTGTTGTGTTTTATTTGCTGTCTCATGGTCATTGTTTTACAGCACTTTTACTGATTGGAGTTTCTTATGGAAATGGAGGATTCCATTCCATCTTTGGAATTTTACTGGTTAATTTGGTTGTTTGCTCTCCCAAGTTACTCATTTTAATAATTGGGAATTTTCTTCTTTATTTCTTTGGTGACTTCAAAGATTAGCCTTTTATTAATTAAGAATTGAAATAATAATATTTACCCTTTTATAACTCAAGTTTATTCTTTGTATAATGTTCATACAACCAACTAATAATACTATAACATCATGGCCTAACATTATATAGAATCAAGTTGTGAAACTCGCGAGTTTAAATAAACCCATGGAACTGACCTAGACTCGACTCGCGAGTTAACTCATAAACTCGTATGAAATTTTACAAGTTTACGAGTTTGACAACCATGTATAGAACTACTAACTAGTTTGAAATGTTAGTATATATATGGGTCTATCCAGTATCCACTACATAATAGACTAGTGATACAATACAAGGATGTGATTATAATGCAAAAACAATATTCTAAACATGCATAATCTTGAAATCCATAGCAAGCAATAATCAGAAGAGGGGAGAAAAAAAATTAAGTTGTGAAATTTCACATAGGCTAAACAGCTGTGTTTTTGGATCTCTTGGATTTTGTCTCTTGTTCTTCACCCTCATGTAGTTTCCTTCTCAACTTTTTCAGATCATCTTCACTAACAACACCATCCAGTTCTTTGCTCAGTGCATATGCCTCCCCCATTTTCCTTTTGCACTCTTTACTCGCAGAATCATGCAAAACAACTGAAACAAAACTCATGTAGAATCAGAAATGACCAATCTATAACCCTTTCTTCAAATGATAAGCCATGCATAACAAGCTTTACAACAGAAATACACACTAAACGAAGCCAATTTCTACGAAGTGAACTAAGAAGGACACACATGACTTGCAGTGTAAGCTATAAAAAAGCCTTGTCGAACATACATAAACCGAAGCAGCAGAACTGACCTGGCTTTGGGTAGTCTTTGCCAATTATGCAATTTGCTTTGGTCTGAATGCTTAGAGGAGCGCTCCACGGTTCATATATATACTGCCTCGGCATATCTGCTCAAATAATTTCTTATTAACACATCACCTTGTTTGGCGAAAATCGACATGATAATAGAAAACAAAGCAATTTCAATCGTACCTTTTAAGACAGGGAGAAAGTGCCTAATGTAGTCACCATTAGGATCATACTTCTTACCAAAGGATGTTGGGGAGTAAATACGATTATACTGATCATATGATGCAATACACATGAAAAAGGGTGAAGATGAAGATTAACAGTTGGAAATTATTGATAAGCCCTCAAAATAAGAAAACGATGCAATAAAGATCCTACTTACAGTTTGAAAGTTGAAACAAACAAGAAGTGATGCAGTATAATTCATACCTGATAAAAGAAGGAAGAACATGAGAGCCACAACCAGTTTCCATTATTAATTGCCCAATCTGCATCGATCAGAAGCCTCTCAAAGACATCACGTCCTCTTTCCCAGTGAACAAACTGTCAGCAAATACAAACAGCATTGGTAGAGAGTAAGGGAGCATAAAAAGTTCAGCGTTTCGGATTCAAATTGTATACCAGATCACCTCGAGTTAAAAAACACGCAACGCAGTGACGTGCCAGATGATGCATCCATCCCCATTGACGTAGCTACAACAGAAGAAAAGATAGATTCAAAAGTATCCCCAAGTCAGAATAGAGATGGCCAATATTATTCATTAGAGCTGCATTCCTAAGATGGGTTCTCAAGGAGATTTCCTATATTAAGCCAAAATTGTGAAATTGAGCTTAGTCTTCAGACTCTTCACACACATGGGTGCAACCACATGTTCCTCTTTACACATTGTTGACTCTTTTGAGATTATCATGGTCCGTTCTGTCATTCACACTAGTAATTAAAGTAGTTTGCAACAATAGACCTAGTGCCTCTCAATGCATAATTTCAAAATGGATGTCAAAGCTCAAACCTGGACCATGATAGCATCGATCCATGGAAATCCCGTGCGACCATCCCTCCAAGCCTCTAAAAGTTTATCATCATCCTTCCAAGGAATCTGCAGCGATATTTTTCAAACAATATTTGCATGCATTAAGAAATCGTGTTGCTTTGGCTTCTGAAAAATAAGAATTGATCTGGGACCAAACTCACAGTCATTGACAAAAATATTCGACACATCAACTATAACAAGTACAATACAAAATAAAATAAATTCTTGAAACATAAACTTAAGAGCAAGATAATCAGTTAGCCACGTTTTATCTTTAGTTGTGGAATTGTTTTCACATCAAAATATAAAATCCTTATCATTGAATCAAATTTAAATATTCATATCCAATATACATTAGCAAACATGTATTCTACCTGTTTGCATATCTTGTTGTCTTTCATCCTATCAAAGTTTGGAGTTCCAAAAGCTACCGTGTAAAAGAAGTCTCTCCACAACAACTGCAAACGTCAACAACAGAGCACAGCTTCAATTTCTTCAAGATATGTAGACTTCAGAAAACAATGCAAGACAAAAGAAAATGTGGAAACATCATCACCTGTCCTAAAAGTGACACAGGTGGTGATGTATGCTTCGGCATGGTTTCATACACATCTTGAATCTGCTGGTAGAAATATCTGGAGGAAAGACAACCAAACTGCCAAGGAGATTAATAAAAAGCAAGAAATACAGAAACAATCCCAAGATTCTGTCATGATTCACTATTGAAAAGAACAAAAAAGCACAAGTTGAAATTTAAACTTTACATAATTTGACTTACTTTCAAGTAAGGTGATAAAACAGTTGTTGCTGGCTTAAGAAATGCAGATGGATTACCCTTTGGTTTCTCAAACTTTGCCACCCATGCCTAAAATCATATTTAACCAAACAAAAAAAAAGGGAGAAATTGAGACAACATAGTCAAATTAAAAAAGCTATTGCAGTATGTATTACAAATTACTTGCATTTGATCTTTCGGCAACAAACAGCAACTCTATATATTATTGATGAATTGACATCACAGCATAGAGCTTGCAACTTCTCATTCTTTAATGCTAGATTGCTGAAATTACCTGGTCTTTCATGCATTCTGCCAGCCTCTTCAACGCTTCTGATTCACCACCTTTGAAAGGAGAGAATTCGTCCTGAATTTAACATCTCTCATTTGGTGCTCATGAAGAGAGCTAAAATAATCTAAAATCTGATATATGTACCTGTTTAGCATCTCCATATCCAAGGTCTTCGAGTGTTGGAACCTCAGAAATATCACAGCTCCCAAGAATACCAACAGGAGGAAGCGAAGAGTGTGTGATTGTGACAGGTGGAGGCGGTTGCCCCGCAACTTTGATAAATGATTGATAAGTAAGTGGTGGCTTCCCTCCATTCTAATTTTGGGAGTAACAGAAGAAGATGCACAAATCATGAAATCAATCATTAGTTAAGAGAACCATAATGCAAACATTGTTGGAGAGGAACTATTCCCTAATGCAAATAAAATTCATCAATTCTTAAATCGCAGAGTATTTGTTCAAGTATGAAATTTACCCTCTCTATAATTTCTGTGGGATTAAAGAGTGTGTGACTCACAGGAGAGCAAACCTCAATCCCAGCTCCAAGTGCAAAGTTCTGCCCAAAAGAAAAAATGAAAAATGAATAAACAATAAGGAGTTGGTTGAACAAGAGGCAAAATATCCCGAGAAAACAAACATTACCTTAACTTTGGTATCCAGAGCCTGATAATATGGTTCAGTGTCATACTCGAAACATAGCTTTCTGACATTCCACTGCATCAAGCAAAAGAACAAACAGAAAAAACTACCTCAAATTTTGTCTCTATCCTCATAATGATGCTAAAAGGGAGAAACAAAAATTTAATAAAAAAATAAAGTGAGTGAAAAAGCTAAATACATAAAACATACAACCATCTTTATAGAAACAAAGGTAGGGGAAAAAAAATCTATTTTTGTTATTCAAACTACTTGTGTTTGAAAATAATATACAACTCATCCAACAAACTTTCAGGCCCCTTATCTAACAAACAAACCATGTTTTTTTTTTGGAAACTCACACCTCAGTTAACTTCACATGAAGTTGACATTCTAAGTCGTTAGATAGATTACAATTTAGTCAAATACATCAAATCATACGCTTTTTAATAAGCAACTTCACGTGAATGAAGTTGATTGCACACGTGAGTATTCACCATGTTTTATATCTACTTAACCTGACAAACTTTCATGCAACTTATCTAAGAAATAAACCATTTTTTTATCAAGTAATGCTACTGCGAAGAGCGAAGTATTGGTGAAGAGTGAAGATTGCTTCTTTTAGTAATGAAAAAAATCCAAAAAAAAACTTTTTTCCCAAATGTGGTAAAAATCTTCGCTCTTCGTCAATTTCTACTATTCACTGAAGAAATCCCCTTTTTTTTTATCTACTTAACAACAATGATTTAATAAATGTCTTTGTAAAAACTAATTGCATTGCCTAATTAAACCCTAAACTTTAACGAGTTTAATTTTGATACTCAGACAATTCTGCAAAATCAAATTATGAAGTTCAGTTACTCTTGAGCCATGACGGTTTATATAATTAGATGCAGCACAAAGATGAACAAACAATTAGATAATCGTAGATAAGAATGTTGAAGGAGAAAATGCAGCAGTTAATTACCTCCTTCAAGCATCGAATGAGAACTTCCGCAGGATCACCCTTAAGAACCAATAAACGGGAGCCAAGGCTCTTGAGGCTGAGATCCAAGTCCACTAGACTCTCCAGCAAGAACTTGATGCGGTTAAGGCCCGCGCGCGATGAACCGGGCGAGAACGAGGTCGGGTCGGGCTCCATGTAATGCGGGTCCACCACGAACAGCGGGTAGAGATGAGACGCGCCTTGTGAAGCAAGTTGTAGTGCCGGGTTGTCGTGGATCCGAAGACCTTTACGAAACCACATCACCGATGAACCCGACCCGGATAACATCGTAATGAAGAAGAAGAAAGAAGGGAAGGGAAGGGAAGGGTGTTTGAACCTTTGAATGTATTTTGAGTGATACGGGTTATGGTTACGTTCGCGCCTTTTTACGTGAACCAGAGTGGTTGGTTTCTAAAGTGCGCTGCAGGTTGTTATAACTAAGTAACTAACTATTAAGTTCCATGCTATGGTGTGGGTTTTGCCACGTAACACTGCTGAGGTTAATGTTAAGGGTCCATGGGATGCCACGTAGCTTCTTTCTTGGCCACGTATGATTTTTATTTTTTTCTTTATTTTTACCTTGGAATCAATTCATTTAGGGGTTTATCTTTAAATTAAGTATTATATATACACACATTTAATTTGGTTCTCTCTTAATATCGTTATCATCAACATTATTATGGTTGGTAACAACTCATATAAAAAAATTTCATATAAAAATAATTGTTAAAAACTTAAAATATATAATTACACACATATCAAATAATTTAATTAAATACGTAAAATTATTTAACAAATTATCTAAAATATTTTTATGAATAACTATTATTATTATTATTATTATTATTATTATTATTATTATTATTATTGATTACTTTACTTGATTAGCTTAATGGGTATGGTAATATAGAGATTAATCTTTTGAATAATGAATGGCTATAAATATAGTAGTTATTTATGTTTTCCAATGTTTTGTTGTAATACACTTTGATTAATTAACAATGTAAAATTTTATCATGTGAAAATCAAAATTAGATTTTAGTATAAAATATAAGATAAAATATAAAATACATATTTAAATTGAGTAGTTAGTTTTGGTATTTTGAAATTTTATAACTTAAAAATGAATTCTTTAAGAAAAATCTTTGTTTATTTTACAATCCGGAAAAAAAATACTTTTTTTAACCTGTATGAATAGTGGCAGTATTATTTTAGTGGATAAAAAAATCAAATCAAATCTATACTATCTATACCATTATATAAAGAGATTGGAAGGGTTTGGTGTCCAAATAATTAGCCATCAACTAATTATTCTATAAAAGAAATTTAATGGGTAGAATAGTAATAATGATTTAATTTTTTTATAAAAAAAATTATACTTACTTCTTCACTACTCTTTCAAATAATTTCTAATGTATTTAACTTTTTCATTACTCTTTCAAATTACTTTTATCATTTTCTCTGCTCATTTTTTTCCCTTCATTCTTCTACTTTATTCATTCATTCTACTTTTTTCATTCATCATTCTACCTTTCTTATTTTTATTTTTGTTTTCTAGATTATGTTGCAGATTAATAAATTTCAACGAATCTCTTATAAAAAAATTATTAGTTTATTTCTTCTATCAATTTGCATTATATAATTCACCTATAATCAAATTTTCAAATTAATATATTATATGAGCTATCTTTTAAATTATAATTTGTTCTCCATTTAGTTGTTTTTATATATATTCTGTTGTTCAAATTAAGATAAAGGGTGAGGGAGGAGGGGAAAAAAAAAGGATTAACTAACAAAGACTAATGCTCAAACATATAAGATTCCTACAAGACAATTCTCTTTGTAAATCAATCAATGACAATTGGCTTGTATACATTCATAATCTCTCTCATTATATTATGCTTCAATTATTCCAACTATAACAAACCTCCAATTATTGCTAGAAATTTAATCTGTATTACACTATATATATAAATGCTCACCTAATAATACATAGATCAACCACACTTCAATTAATAATGTTGAGTGCACACTAATTATAACAACTCATTCTTATGCAAATAATAATCTTAATTACCAATGACCATAGTTTTTCTAGGATAACGAACACTTAGCAATCTAACATCATCAATAACAGGACCACAAAGTGAACCAGAATTATCATTCTTCATGGTATAGTAAGTGCTCAAAAACCTAATCCTTGTGCGTGTTGTCACAGCCTTGAACCTTAGCTTTCCCCTAACAGACCCTCCTTTGCCCTTAGAATTATAAGAAACTTGGACAGTGTCTTTGCCGGCAAATGCCTCAACCATCATTGGACCTTCACAAGCATTATTCGCGTCCCCGACGGCAAAGGTGAGGTCGTAGACTCGGCCGACAACTGTGAAGACCGTCTGAGCTAGGGCGCTCTCTTTGCCGGCCACGAGCTCGACCGCCCTTTGACCCTCCGGGACAGCGAAGTGTTTGGAATCTATGTATTTAACGGCTTTGAGGGACTCTACCATCCATCCTGGTAATGGACAATGATCATCATCAATTTGGGGTGGGATTAGGACTCCGGATGATGTGTTAGGGAAAATGTATGGCCCTGCTTCAAAGTTTCCATTTTTCAACAAATTGTCTGCATGTATCAACAAAAACATCATCAAATTAATCGTTAGAGTAGTTAGGTTGGAAAATTATGAATTATATACAAGGCTCCTATACGATAGAGATGTAACTGTATATAGAGAGAAAAAGTATAAACAATACTCTCAAATACTTCATTCCATAACAATGTTAACACCATATTTATCTCCGTATGCAGTTACATCTATATCATATAATTGACCTACAAATAATACTACATGACTAGCAATTTTTTTTCTTTATCAATTTTTAAGTCTAAATACTATCATATTCATGTAAAAAAATTATATTTAATTATATGGTCATTTAAAAAATCTTTGAATTAATATTTAAGTCCCTCCTCTGATTTTCTAAGTTGCACCTAATAACATTATGCATTATTATTTACTAATTTCATGCAAAAATTAATTAGATATTAATCAAACATATTTATTTCATTACCAAAGACATCATTTCCTATTATTGGATGAAAGAACAGAACTATAACATAACAATTAAATTAATAATTAATTACCTCTAGTTCTTCTTGAGCTCAAAAGCTTCAAAGCAACATAATCAATAAGAGGACCACAAGCAGGGTCTTCCTCCAAACCAGGGTTATGAATCACAATATCTAACTCAGGATAATCTGCTCTGAAACCACATGAAAGTGCTTCCCAACCATTGCTACCATACATTGTTTGAATTGGAAACACTCCCCAATCTTCTCTCTCATTGGCTGGACTCACAGAAACATTGAGCTTCTCTTCCTGCGCGCACGTGCGCGCCGCGCTGAAGGTGAGAGCGTAGAATTTACCCTTTGAGAGCTGAACTCTCTGTTTGATTGATGCTTCGTTTCCGAGGCGGACGGCGTACGAGCCCTGCGGGACGACGAGGACCATGTCGCCTTGTTTCTGGCCGGATTTTATGTACTCTACAAAGCCTGAGGTTGTCCAATGTGGAATTGCATTTGGAGAAGTTACTTGTGATCCTTTTAGTTGTGATGGTTTTGGTCCTTGCTCGAAGTCCCCATTTGGCAACAAACCTAATAAAATTTGATCATGTAAGTTCACGCCAACATATTTTCGTATAAATAATTTGAAATATTTAATTAAAATAAAAATTGAGATAAAAATATCTTCACCTAAAATTGATATTCAGACAAACATATTTTCGTATAGATAATTTGAAATATTTAACTTAAATGAAAATTGAGATAAAAATATCTTTACGTGAAAAAAAAGCTGTGCGTTAGATTAAATTATGATATAGTCATTTTTAATTATCGAAAAAATTAATATCTTAATTATGACATGAATAGCAACCTAATTAATTGTTGATAATTGTAAGTTTGTAACCAAAAACAAATAAAAGGTAAAACATACACATGAATTTGTCTAATGAAACATAAACTAATAAGAGGTGTAATCATCTCAAAACAAAAAAGAAGACATCTCAATAGAAATATGATAAGACTTAAGAGTAATAATAAATCACAAAGCCAAAATGATTATAAGATTAATTGAAAACACTTTCTCTTGGTGAAGAAGAGATGGTTTGGATATATGGCTAGTGAAGAAGATTAACAAATTAACCCTCTCCCACTATATGTGTTATAATATACATAGCTGAGCTTACCATCTGTGATAGCCAAAGAAGTGTGGCAAATTGCTAAGAATATCAACACTACTGTGAGCAATTTGAGCTTCTCCATCTGTGTATAATAACTGTATCTATGTATCTAATGTATGTGTTGATGAGAAGAACGCAAAAATAAAGGGCGCAACAATGGCTTTTTATTTGAATGATTTCATGAAACCGCCATTGAATTTGAAGTGAAATTACATGATTGCCACTGGAAGTATCCTATAATGTAAATTAATTTTTTTTTTTTCGATGGTTCTATAATATAAATTAATTGATTTAGGATTTATAAAATCATAATAAATTTCACAAGATTCCAAATAATTTCCATGATGGTATGGAAGAGATAGCTTTGTCCTGAAGATATGTATGTCAACCGAAGTGCTAAGCAAATCTCTGACAATGTAAGGCCAATAATGTTATTATAACTTGTTTTCTATCTTATAATGCAATAATGAGATTGATATCAAATTGTGTCTTTCTATGTTATGAATGCGGCTACTACATTTTCAGAATTATCCACATTCATGTGCTACATTACATATGGCTAGCTCTATGGTGAGGTTGTAAAAATCCTATCGGATCGGCTACTTCGATCGAAAAATTAAAAATTCGTTCTCTGTATGGCCAGATTCTAATAAAAATTTGAAGAGTAAAAGTTCGGTCAAAATATCGGTTAACCAATCCGAAGAAAAATTATTTTTTAAACTAATAATTATATTTTAAATAGTTTTATATTATATTTTAAATTATTTTATGTTATATGTTTAAGTAAATTAATCCGAATACAATTTAATTTCGATAAAATTTTTAAATTATTGAACTAATCGTAGTTCAATGACTAATCTAATTTTCGCAATTGTAGTTATCAATGACAAAAAGTTGGCTTAAAATAGTTTTGTGACATATAATAAAGAAGATTAAGCTTCAAAGCGTATAATCTAAAGGCTGTACGTTAAGATCAAAGTGCGATAACTTAGTTTGTTAACTTGAGTTAACATGTTATTATGATTATTATTCAACTTTGTCTTTTTCCCTAAATTTTTCCAAATTCGATTATAGTCTAAATAAATAAATAATTAGAAAGTGTGTATTTGATACTATCCTTATTCTTACATAAACGGACACGTGTGTTTCTTAATTGTTGTAATTAGAGGGCACATGCATGCATTTCCGAATTTCTAATATTATTTTCCAGTAAACACATTGTCGGTTCCAGAGAGAGGGATTGAGCAATCATAGACCTTCTGAGTTCATAGAATGAAATTAAATTAATAAATTAAGAGATTCATAAATCAGATCTTAATCCTATGAAATAGAGAACCACCCATGTGACACACTTAAGGCCTATTGATATCAATGTGTCCTCATCAACCTGCATGCATATATTTTTTTATATATTATTTATATATTTATAGAATGATGATAGTCCAATGAAGATGTTAAAAGTGTATTCATATAAAAATTTTTCATTTTAACATTGGATGATAAATGAAATGATTGGATTTTAATGCATATAAAAGCGTCACACTTTTAAAAATATTGCTATTTTCTTCAAAAATGTTATTTTAAAGACTAAATCTTCATATAAAGACGATTTTTACATCTTCATAGTAGTAATTGCCTTATAGAATATAGATAGATCTTGATTCATCTTTATCAATATTATTATTTTTATTTTATTTGGTCAGCTAATATTTTTATAGTTTATTAATTAAATTTATGGAATGGGTAATTAAGTTGGGTGATAATTAAGCAAAGAGTAATTAATTAAATTGAAGGCAGGCTTTATATGGGGCAGGCTTATTGAGAATAATTGCATATTTTGCAGAAATATTTGGCAACAATTAATGAACATGTTTGCATGTGTTTTCTGTGATTTTTTTTTCGGTCAGGTTTGATTTATTTATTTACTTTTTTTTTTGTGAATTAATTTAGTTTGTGTGGTTACTTCTATGCAGGTTCAGATTGAAGCTGTTCATGTGATTTTTTATATTTCTTTCCCAAGACTAAAAGTAAACAAAACACTAGAGTAATACCCATCCTAACTTATATAAGAATACTATTTACATATCAAAATTACCCACCATATATAATATATATTTAAATATATAATATATGTATAATTTAATTTATTTTTAGTGTATATTTTATATTTTAATGTGTATTATACACTGATAGCTAATTTTAATAACTAATTTTAGTGTATATCTAACATAACTCTAACTCATAACAGAAAAAAACAAAAACAAAATAATAAAAGTCAAGTTTTTTTTTTTATTATTCTTATATACACCATGGGACATTAACTTCATGGCTCAAAATGATAAACAGCTTAGGATTTAGGAATATGATGCAATAATACTACAAAATTCCAACATCAGCTTGAACCAAAGCATGATATACCTACCATATTGATCTATATAGTTGCTCTTGAAGTAACATAATTCAAATTCTTCATCCGTTATTAAGTTGCACTAGAAGATGGGTGGCTAATCGAGGTATTAGTTTTTTTTATTTATCAAGATATTCCTTAACTCGATAAGTTAAGGACTAATCATCTACGGATCTAAATTCCATTTAAGGGTTTACTGCTGGTCCATAAATTACTGCATACACAAGACGAATTTCGAATTTCTAACACTTACTTAAGCAGACTCAAGTTGATTAATCGAGCCTTTACCTTAACTTATTTCGAATGCGTATGTGTGTTTTTTTTGTGCTTTGGTTGTTCTTTTGGGCTTTTTGGCCCTGCTATTAACCAAGAAAAACCATCGTGCTTTTTCTCTTCGGTATTGGAAAAACCATCGTCCTAATGAAATGAAAAGAGCTTTTGTCCTAGTCCAAAAAATAGCGTCTGCCCAAAAAACATTTATAGGGCTTAAGGGCGAACGTGATTATTATGCTTATTTGAGTGATTTCCAAAGTCAAGGCATTACAATCAACTTGAATTTATCTAGTCATCAACTCACTAGTTTATTTAAGCAAGTGTTCTAAATTCGAATTTCACTTTCTAAATATGATAGTGAAACATTTTAAAAACATGATTTAATTCAAAATTTCATATGATAAAAAATTTGATTTTTATGTTGAAAGAAATAAGATATATTCTAATTATATTCGTTAAGAATTTGAATAGCAGGAAATTATATATCCTCTCAGATAACAATTTAACATATAGAATATTTATACTATTTATAATTATTGATCAAGATTATTTGAATAAAATTATGTGTTTTCTATTAACAAAAAATGGTGCAAATAAGAAGAAAAATATTCCACATGGCGAATACTCACATACATTTTAAATCCAAACATATTATACATATTCAAGGCTTTTCCTATCCAATGCTAATTTTATTTTTTTATAAAAGTAAAAATTGGTGGAGCCCACAAGCTTTTTCACTTATTCCTTCCTACTATATATTCTATGTATGGGTTGAAAAGAGTATTCACCATTCCACATATATAACTAACATTCCACCTCAGCTCAAACTGAATAACTAATTAACCTCCTTTTTTTACACTAAGTAGTTCATCTATATAAGAGAGAAAGATGGCATGAGATGAGAACAAGCTTCTCCACAAGATATATTGGTTTTGCTTCCCGTTAATGCATTTAGAAGCAAGGTAGATAGATAAATTCATAAATAGATAGAAAAAATAAATAAATTCATACATAGATATAATAGAATAAATAAAATAGTATATTAATGGATATATTTGCATATAAGAGTTAGAAATTCTCTTTCCCTATCCATTTTGGTACTAAAAAAATTACAGAGTATATTTTGATTCCTACTTTATATTGAAAGGACGAAACGAATGGTTGAAAGTTGCCAACAAGATGAGAAGCTGTGTGATAAATACTTTGATATTTTCTAAAAATATAGACTTAAGTTTGGATTTCACAAAATACATAACCTCAAATCGTAATTAGGAGAGCAAAACAGCTTTCACAATTTTATCATTTTTAAAAAAGAAAAGAAAAGAAGGTTGCAAAGGATGTGAGGTATTTTTTTGCTTTGGATGTTTATAATTGAGAAAACGTGGGCATAAATGCTTCCATTTATAATGGGGGATCATACATTATGCTTCAACCAGTGTTGGGCCAGAGAGAAAGAATATATATCCTTTTTTCTTCTTCGCATAAAGTTCCTAGTGGGCCATCTGGGAAGTGGGCTGGAACAAATTGATTAAGACTTATAATCTCCACAAAAAAATAAAAATTGATTAGCTTACCAAAAAATAAATTGATTTGTGGTAAAAAACAGAGTAAGAGTTTATCAAACTCTATTATTAATAAACATTGATTAGTACCTTTATGTTAGAAAAGAAAGTTTTATCTATTAGGGTGAAAGTGAAGCTATCTAACAGTCTTTTAAAAATTATAAAAAATTTTAAATATATAGTTGTGATTATTTTTAATATATACTCATAATTTTTCATTTTAAAAATACTTAAAATTTTAAAAGATCGGTAGATACTTCAATCGCTTAAAAAATCTCCTAGAAAAGAAATGGTGATCAACTTAAACTTTGCATATCAATCAAATTGCATAGTTCAAAGTTCAAACTTCAAAGGCCCACTCATATTGCTTAAGAAGCACTCGTAATTCACGTTCCAAGGTTTTCTACTTTTATTATTAAATCCCACACGTAACTTTCTAAATCAAACATATAATATTGATCACCACAAAAAATTAATAATAAAAGAAATGTGGCACTGTGTTGTGTGCATGTTGCATGGTGGGAATCCACAAAATATCTTTAAACCATTATTATCGTGCACATTCCTCACTATATTAATTTTGTTAGTTTAATCATTAATATATTTATTAAGTATTTCGTTAAAAGATTATCTATTCCTTTAATTACATGGGATTTTTTTTTATTAATTGTCTCACGCAATGATTATAAAAATTATCTATTTTTTCTAATGTAATAATAATATCTAAATATTAACAATTAGAGTAATAATTTCATCACAAAAATCTATTAAAGTAATTTTTCTTTTTAATTATCAGCCATAATGTTAAGTGTATACATCATTTTCGTTGGAGAAATGAGCTTGAAAATCCTTGAGTCTTGACCATTTATTTCCATTGCACTTTTCTCACCCATCATTTTCCCTTATACCTTCACTTCCATTAATAGCATTCTCAGAAGAAAAAATCATTATTGCCTTTATGCCACAAGAAAGCGAAATAAATAAACATGCTCTTTTTCATGACAAAAAAAAGAGCTCTTTTTTATAATATACATTAATATTTTAAAGGTATTTTTTTTTTCAAAAGCATGTATAATAAGATAAATATATTAAGAAATTCTAACAAAATATAATATTAAACAAGTACATTTTGTATCATAATCAAATATAATATTTAAAAAAAAAATTATATTGTTAATATAAAAAGTTTACATAAAAATATACTTACACTTGTATATAATGGAGAAATATTTATAAAAATATTTAACTATATTCTATCGCATAATTATGAAAAATTAATTAATAATAATTTTAGATATATATTTTATCCAACCAAATTTAATCAAATTATTTATTTTATATTAAATAAAAATTATTTTAATGTCAAATAAAAATTTATTTAGATATTATTTTTTTGTGTTATTTTACATTGAAATAATATTCTATTTAATATAAAATAAATAACTTGATTAAAAGTTGATAAAAATATAAAATAGGTGTATAAATAACATTATCGATTAATTAACTACTCTTTTATCTACTTAAATGCTTTTATTAATTTAAATTATTAAAGCTGTGTTAATTGATTCACTAAACTCCAATTATTAAAGATTAAAATAATTGATCCTACTCTTTAGCTTGATTCTCTCCTTTTGTCTACTCTTCACCACCACTTTGATTCTTTGAAGGCTTTGTTTTTGTTTTTCTTCTCTCAGATCATATCATATTCACACACCATCATCAACCAGATATTTGTCTCTGTTCTTTCACTTTTTCAGAAGAATAATCTACTCTTTCTCTCTCTCTCTCTCTCTCTCTCCATGTTCTTCTCTTGAGGTCGTAGTTTCTGTTTGATTTGTGTGTGATTCAGAGAGAGAGAGAGTGTGACACCATGGAAGCTGTTCTTCAATCAAGAGGGCTTCTCTCTCTCCCAACAAATCCCAGAAACAGGTTTCTCCACTCATCACAACCCTTAAAGCACAGATTTTTCACACCAAAACCAAGAACCCTTGATGGGTCTTCTTCTCTAACAATCAACAATGGATTATCATTATTCCCCAAACCCATTAATGGGTTACCCTCAAAATCTAACATTGATTATGGGTTTTCCAAAAATGAGAAAACTTTGTTCCTGTGCAAAGCTGAGGCTGCTGCCAGTGCTGATGGGTTTGGTGGAGATGCTGAAAATCAGAAGATTCTGGGAATTGGGCTAACCACACTCAAGAAAATTGTTCCATTGGGGTTGATGTTCTTCTGCATCTTGTTCAATTACACAATCCTGAGGGACACAAAGGATGTTCTTGTTGTTACTGCAAGAGGGAGCAGTGCTGAGATCATTCCATTCTTGAAGACATGGGTGAATCTTCCCATGGCTGTTGGGTTCATGTTGTTGTACACAAAATTGGCCAATGTTTTGTCAAAGCAAGCACTTTTCTACACTGTGATTGTTCCATTCATTGCCTTCTTTGGTGCTTTTGGGTTTGTTTTGTACCCTCTCAGCAACTATATCCACCCTGAGGCTCTTGCTGACAAGCTTCTCAACACCCTTGGACCAAGGTTCCTTGGTCCTCTTGCTATCATGAGGATTTGGAGCTTCTGTTTGTTCTATGTCATGGCTGAATTGTGGGGGAGTGTGGTCATTTCAGTGTTGTTTTGGGGGTTTGCTAATCAGGTAATTAATTTTGGTTTCATTCTGTTGATTTTATGTGTTAGTATTAGCCTATTAGGTTATGTTTTTTAATTATGGTATCTTAAAATATTGCATCTTAATTAAGGCTTCTTTGGATATACTAATACACTATTTGGTTTCCTATATAAGCATATTTCATAATCCATATGCTGTTTGAACATGGTTGAAAGGGATTAAGATATGGTTACTCAGAATGATTAGCCATTGGATTGTTTTACTTTCATTATTCCTTGTTTGTCATCTTTACTGCTTGTTTTGATTAATATTTCTTCCAATTTGCATGTTATTGTTAATTATTGTGCCTTTTTCCCTCTAGGATGCTCAATTCTTGATGAGCTGCTTGCATGTACCATTTTAGGTTTAATCAGTTTGTGAGGACATTTAATTGATGGAAATGGTATATAGAAACACTGGCCTTACTTGATGTAGATTCCATAAACAAGTAGAATATACCGATTCCATTTCTACGCTCTAAAATTATGGAAGGGGGCTTATCTGGTATAGATGTAAACGCTAAAGATGTGAGTTTTAATAGAAGTATGTGTGGGTCGGCATCTGTATTCTACTTTAATTTTTGTGGGATGTAAGCGATAAAATCTGTATTATAAGAGAATTGTCCAAATCTATATCAACTTACATCTGTACCGAATAACTTCCCATTATGTAATCATCATATTTCTGTTATCACTTCTACTAAATAGTTGGGTTAATCTCAGCTGATGATGATGCTGATTAGGTTTACTAAATAGTAAATAGAATGATGGAGTTGAACTCCATGATATAATTTGAAGTCAATGTCTTTTTGTTTTCTTTTTGTGTTACATTACATCTATAGGCATAATTCGCCGAAAACTTGCTTAGCCAGATCTTCTTTTTTTCCCTGTAGTGTATTTTACTGGCATCACTTTATTTATGCAATCTCTCTTCTTTTTGGTTAAAGGGATTCTCTAGGGGCTTGTTTAATTGCAGTATTGTGTGTCAAATGTTGCATACACTTTATGTTGTCCGATTTTCGACTGCATTATTCAGTCAATATGGTAGAATATGGATTGATTGTAAAAACTGTAATATAATACCCGTTTTTATTCCCCGCAGATAACTACAGTTGACGAAGCAAAACGATTCTACCCATTGTTTGGACTTGGGGCCAATGTTGCCCTTGTGTTCTCTGGCCGAACAGTGAAATACTTTTCCAATCTGAGGAATAATTTAGGCCCTGGAGTTGATGGTTGGGCCATCTCGCTAAAAGGAATGATGAGCATAGTCGTGCTTATGGGACTTGTGATCTGTTTCTTGTACTGGTGGGTGAATAATTTCGTTCCTCTTCCTACGCGTAGCAAGAAGAAGAAGGTACCTCGGACACCATCTTTACTGTTGTGCAACTAGTTTATGTACCAAATGCAGACAGAAGAATGCTTATTTCAAGTTTATTCTATTCTCATTTTATTTGTTTCCTGTTTTCGTGTGCTACATTTTTTAGTCTATAATGGCATCGATTGATACGTGTAGCTGACTCCACTTTTTGGAACAAGACTTTGTTGTTGTGATTTTTTCAGTTCGCTATGGATCTGAAACTCTTTTTTTCTTTTCTTAATTTGAATAAGTTAGCTTACATTTTACCTTCTATTCAATTATACAGGAGAAGCCGAAAATGGGAACAGGGGAGAGCTTGAAATTCTTGGTGTCCTCAAAGTACATCAGGGATCTTGCCACTTTAGTGGTTGCATATGGAATTAGTATTAATCTTGTGGAGGTGACTTGGAAATCTAAGCTCAAAGCTCAGGTAAATGTTCAATTATTTTTCTCTTAGTTTTGGTTGGACCACAAGCTATTTCACCTCGCTTCTATCTTTCTCTTCTTCACAAACCTCTACAAATTGTGCAGTTTCCCAGCCCTAATGAATACTCTTCTTTTATGGGCGACTTCTCGACCGCAACTGGTATCGCCACATTCACAATGATGCTTCTAAGCCAATTTATATTTGAGAAATATGGATGGGGAGTTGCTGCCAAGATCACACCGACGGTCCTTCTATTGACCGGAGTTGGCTTCTTTTCTCTTATATTGTTCGGAGACCCTCTTGGCCCTTCTCTTGCGAAATTCGGAATGACTCCACTGTTAGCAGCTGTGTATGTTGGTGCCATGCAGAACATATTCAGCAAGAGTGCCAAGTACAGCTTATTCGATCCGTGCAAAGAAATGGCCTACATACCCTTGGATGAAGATACCAAGGTTTAGATTCTTTCTTGCTAAATCCATCATATCCAACACCAAAATCGACTTGAGACTTCCGAATATGATTGTGCAAAGTTGTCTCAATACTATATTTGTTATTTTAACATGTTTTGAATTCCTTGATTTAGGTTAAAGGGAAGGCAGCAATTGATGTTGTGTGCAACCCATTGGGGAAATCTGGAGGTGCCCTTATTCAGCAATTCATGATCTTAACTTTCGGATCACTAGCCAATTCGACTCCATACCTCGGAGGAGTGCTTCTGGTGATTGTTCTTGCATGGTTAGCAGCAGCCAAGTCCTTGGACACCCAGTTTACTGCATTGCGCCGGGAAGAAGAACTCGAGAAAGAGATGGAAAGAGCATCTGCTGTTAAGACACCTTTAGTGTCCGAGGACAAGGATGGTAACGGTTCTCTTTCAAGCAGCTCGCCGTTAAATCCAGCATCTGATGACTCATCAAATATCCCATCCGAATCCTCGTATCCTCGCAATAATTAGTAGGAAAAAAAGAAGGAAATTCTTCTTTCTAGTGAAATTTCCTGACAGGGAGAATAAGTAGAACTGTTGAGTGCAGTGATAGGTTAAAAAAAAAAGGGAAAGAAGAAAAGTAATGAAATTGTTGTAGAGTTATTACTAAGCTTATAGAATAATGAGTATGAAGTTTACTCATATCAGGAATGGATCACATTAATTTTTTGTTTCCCACAGATAAAGATGGGTTTGGTTTACTCCTCAACTAGTTACTATCATCAAGGTTTACCCATTTGGTTAACCACTTTTGTTTTCTCTATGAAAATATAGAACTTTTGTAATAATAGTAGTGTATGGTTATGGTATGTATTTATTTCTGAAATTTCTTGGAAGTGTTTACATGCCTGTGTAAAAGTGCATGCTTAAAGGCCTAACTTTGAGGTTTTTTCTACTGTTATATGATTTTGTAATGTTAGTTTTTTTAGTTATAAATAGATTGTATTTGATTTTTTTTTAATAGAATGAATAGAACCTCTTCCTAATGTTAACTTTGTTGTTAAAATGGATTTGGAGGATGGATTTTGAGAAACAAATGTAGTCAATTTTTTTTTTCTGAAGAAAAAGGAAAAAGAAAAAACAATGCATACTGAACATATTTGTCTTGGCAACAAGATAATTTGACCAATGTTTTTAGTTTTTCAATAATAAATTAGAAAATTATTAATACTAGTGGACTTTATGAAAATTATTAGGTGTCAATACAATTTACTGTAATAAAAATACATAAATCACACTATTTTGATATGTTAAAATATTCATTTGGTAATTAATTTTTTTTTTTTTTTTAAAAAAAGAAGAACATAAGCATGCTACTGAAACACTACATTAACACATGTTTATGGTTATGGTCTTATGGATAAGGTTAACTAGAACTACATGCTGATTCTAGTTCCATCTTCACTTCACTTCCCTTCAATCTTTGTCCTTTGACCGTTAAACCTCTCACCATAAACCCCTCTTATCATCTTCACATGTTATCTCTTTCTCTTAAACTCCAACAATGGCATCCTTTACCAATTCCTTAAAAATCCATCCTCAAAGAGACCCTTCAACTCTTCCCACTTCAAGCTCCACAAAGCTCAAAACTTTCACTTTTTCCCATCAAAATTTCCATACCCATAAGCTCAAAAGAGCTAGAAAACCAATCCTGGTCTCAAATTCAAACTCCATTACCACCACCACAAGAAGCACCATTAACAACAACAACAACAACAACAACCCAAGCTATGAAATTTGCCAGCTTTGCCTTGTTGGGAACTTGGAAAATGCCATAGGCTACTTAGAC
>JASCZI010030284.1:75091-97305 GCA_036250425.1 Stylosanthes scabra
TCTCTCTGCAGGTGACTTGGCCGAAAAAGGCCTTACACAATTCGAGGAATCGCCGGAGAGCATCACAGCTTCTTGGATGAAGAAGAGGTTCTTTGTTGAAACATTGGTAGGAGTTCTGCCTCCTGAGAAGGATTCAATCCCCTGCAACTTCCTCCTTCGCCTTCTCCGAACGGCAAACATGGTTGGTGTTGAGGCCAGTTACAGATATGAGCTTGAGAAGCGGATTTCATGGCAGCTTGACCAAGCTTCATTGAGAGAGCTTGTGATGCCTTCATTCAGCCACACTTGTGGAACTCTTTTAGATGTTGAGCTTGTTATTAGGCTTGTTAAGAGGTTTGTTAGCTTAGATAGTGAGGGAGCTAAGAGTGGTGCTGCTCTTGTTAAGGTGGCTAAGTTGGTCGATTGCTACCTCGCCGAGGCTGCGGTCGATGCGAATTTGAGCTTGTCTGAGTTTGTCACTCTTGCAGGAGCTCTTCCAAGCCATGCAAGAGCAACAGATGATGGATTGTACAGAGCCATTGACACTTATCTCAAAGTATGTCTTCTATTATCCTTCATCTGTTCCAAAATATCCGTCGCTTTTGGAATTACATTACATTCATCTCATTGTGACATGAATGTACTGAAATTCCAAAGCGACAGATATTGTGGAACGAAATTTTACTAAATCACATTACTATTATTATAAGAAATTTCTAATTCATCTGTAATTCAGGATTCTTTGCACATTATTGATTTAACCTTTTTTTTTATAAAAAAAAAAAGAAAAGGAAAAAGAAGAGGATAGTGTGAGAAACAAACAAGGGATGATGAATTTGTAGTCTTTTTTCTGGATATATCTACACAAATTGTTTCATATGTTGTTGCATGCATAAGAATATTCTTCTGAGTGGAGACACTGAACTTTATTCCACACTTCTCTACATTTGGCTTTTCTGTTGTCTGCACAAAAAAGTAGGGTAAAATATTTGACTTCATGAAATTTACTGAGGACTTGACTATATATATGAAAACTATAATTTTCTTCCATCATTCTCTTATCTGTCACTAAGAAAATTTAGTACATCTTTAGATTAGTTCCTATCTCAACATGTAAATCAATGTTTCTTAATGTATTTAGTTATTTGAGGTCATGTTAAAAGTCCATCTTCTTCTTTTATCACAACTTCACATAAGTTTAATATGTTAACTTTTTTGTTGTAGGCACATCCAAGTGTGTCCAAGGAAGATAGGAAGGGTTTGTGTAGGCTTATTGATAGCCGAAAACTCACACCGGAGGCCTCGCTTCATGCGGCTCAAAATGAAAGGTTCCCTGTCAGAGCCGTGATTCAGGTGCTCCTGTCCGAGCAAACGAAATTGAACCGAAATCTAGACTGGAGTGGCTCATTGATCAGCAGCACTAGGAGCCCGAACGGTGTGCTAGACGCGTGTCTATCGAAGCGCGAGATGAATGCTCAACAAATGGAGATAAGGAAGCTCAAGGAAGAGCTACATAGGGTGCAAAGCCAGTGCAATGCAATGCAGGTTATTAGAGATATTCAAGTGTTTGTTACATATTTCAGGAGTGCATTTGCTACTAAAATCTCGATTTAATTCTTAAAATCTTCTAATATTATGATCTTGATTAAAGTGAATAAATTTTGAAAATTTATATTAAATCAGACGATTTTTGTTTCGTATCAGGTACAAATGGAGAGGATGGTTGAAAAGAAGAAAGGGTTCTTCAAGTGGATGAGATTTGGGATAATGCCTAATGCATTTGGAAACAAAGGGTTCCGAGGAGTGGAGAAAATAGATGAAGTTGTTGAAGGAGAAGTTGGATTTGGAAGACAAACACCAATGGAGGTGAAAACCAAGTTGGTCAAAGGTAGGACCCCTCACAAGTGGAGGAAATCCTTGTCCTGAGAAAAAAGTTTCCATGGTTTGTGGAAGAAATTCTTAGATGGTTATGGAGTAAGATTTTTTTTTTTTTTAAAACATGATATACAATGAATCAATTAGAATAAAGGATATCATTTTCTAATAGTATGTAATAATTTCTTTGGTTTAGTTGTATTAAGCAAGTTATAATAATGTGCAAGTTAATAATGCAATGGCAAGTGTGTATTTTGAATAAACTAGATAAATTTGTATACTGTATAAGGCTACATATCACTAAGTAATTTCTATGCTAATTTGATACACATTTGATTTATGAAGTTTTATAATGTCATCTAATTATATGTAATGAGAGTGTATTGTTAAACTCGGCCTATGTTTTACGTAGCCGATCCCAAGCCTGGATAAACGAAGAGGGTTGTTTGGCCCGAGACAACCAACGTAAGACATTGTCGCATCTCCATACATGGCGACATCTTTGGAACCATGTAGGGTTGTGTTAGGCCTGTCACAGCCAACATGTGTCGCATTTCAATGCATGGACATGACGCAATGACGTCTTTGATTCATGTAGCCGACCCCACCTAGTGGGAAAAAGGCTTAGCTGATGGCCGACCCCACCTAGTGGGAAAAAGGCTTAGCTGATGACGAAAGTGTATTGTTAATTTCTAAGAATTTTTGGAATTGTTAACAGAAAGCAAGATAGAAAGAAAACTGGTATTTCTGGTAGTAATAAACAAGCTGTTATTTATTACATACTTCACATTCAAGAGACCTTGTACACAAATAAAACTGTAAAATTGCAAATCAAATCTTTCTTCTTTCTACTTTCTGTTTTTCCCCATCTATCTATGAGATCAATAATTTCAATCCTTTATTAATCAAGAATCACTCATAAATTTATAGAAGTTCTGGTTAAACACCAAATAAAATCAAATGTATGTCTATTCAAAGTTTCACTGCTTTCTTGAGTGTCTTGAAGGGTGAACTAAAGATTTTGTTTCCTACAGCACTTGGTCTAACATACTCAATGTCATTTCCTGTTGTAGCCTTCTTCCTAAAGCTCTCCACACCTTTTCTCATCCCCTGAATCAAAGACGGCGACGACGATATTTGCCTCAATATCCTTGCACTCTCTGATCTACCAAGCCTTCCTTGCTTCTCCTTCCTTTCCTCCCCTTTAAAACTTGTACTGCCATTGGTGAAATATTGACTTCCTTTTCGGATAACATCTACAGCTTCATTTTCCGAAACTTTTAAGGTCATATGCTCCTTCTTTTGAGGGCATTTCTGGTTCAACTGGTTCATATCCTCATTTGTTTCTTGTGCATTCATGCTTCCTTCTAGAAGCATTTCAAGCCACTCTTCCACATTCTCTTTGCCGCGTCGCTTCCTATTTTCTTCATTTTCTCTTATTTCTAGCCTCTCAAGTTTGTTTTCAATGCAGTTGTCTTCCTCCAACACAACAAGTGATTTTTCTTTGTCCTCAAGTTTCTCTTTTGTAATGTTGTTATCTGCTGATATTTTCGGATCTTCCTCGTTTCCTTCTTTCTCTCGTTCTTCTTTTGCTGATAAACCATCTATGCATCCTCTTTGTTCTAAATCCAAAAGCATCCTTAGCTCCTTGTGCAAATCACTTCTTGGCTTGATTCCAGGCAAACACAGAACAGGTTTTTCATCATCTTCTTTATCCTTGAAAGCGAAATCATCTATTCTGGTTCTCTTTCTTCCTTGCTCCCATTCATGCCTCATCTCTTTATCTAGTTCATCTCTTTGTTTGAACTTCTTGTGAAGCTCTTTCTCTGCCACGTCACAAATTTCCCTCTGCGCTTCAAGTCTAGCCATCAGTGCATTACTTGCAGCCTGGTTCAGTCTTATCTGTTCCTTATACATAACACTCCTACAAGACAAAAAGAAGTGTAAACATTAAGTTTCTATAGTTTAAAACTTTTCAATCAAATTCCTTTAGTTTTTGGTCTTGGATCTTACTGGTGCATTGTGTCTCTAATCATCTTCTCTAGCATGGTCCTGTAAGAGCACTGAGCCTCGGCTAACCGCCGGCACTTCTCTGCCTTTCGCCGACATTTTATCAGCTCTATTTCTAGGTCCTGAACTATGAGCTTTTCTTCTTCATCCGTTAGCTTCATTTCGTTCACTTCATTATCTAGCTTCTGTATCTCTGCCTGAAATCTTGCACTTTCTTCTCTGTGCTTCAGGGAATCTCTAGCCATGACAATAGCTTGATAGGGGTTTTTATCAAACTGCGGATCTTCATTTTCTTTCGAAATATTTCCCTTGCTTTTTCTTGAAGCTACTGCAAAAGATCATGAGTTTTGCAAATATAAGTTGGTCAGATTTAACTTCAATCCATACAAACTCAAATCAAGATACTCCCTCCATCCAATATTAACTGTCACATTTACAAAATCGATACGATAAAACATTACAAATAACTCTGTCAGATAACAATGCACTAACCAATAGCAGAAGACATCGGCCTTGGATTCCTACTGTAATCCACTAGGCTTAAAGATCCGCCGTAAGATGCTCTTCGAGATTCCCTTCGAGCTTCTACAATTGCAGCTGGAGCTAGGCCAATTTCCTCTTTTAATGCAAAGAAATGTTGTGGAAAAGAATGACAATCCACAATTTGTGAACCATTCAACTCATGATCTTCTCCTTCACTGAACAGAAATGAAAAGCCTCTATGCCTGTTTTTTGATTGCAATTTGGACTAAAAATATCAGCAACCATTCCACTTTGATCTTTGATGGAAAATGAGAATTTAATTTCAGAAAAAAAAAGAAAGAAAAGCAACAACCTGAAGTCTGAATTTGAAGAAGTGAAAATAGACAAGAACTGGTTTACAGATACACCTAATTGGAACTCCCACCATGGGATTAAGAACTCCAGCTTGTTTCTCTTCTTCTTACAAGCTTGCTTCTGTATGATCCTCAGATTGCTCACAACAGTTAATCCTCCTCCTATGTGTTTCAATCCAAAAAATAAAAATTAAATTGTTCTTGTGATAAACCTATAATACTCAAATTAGGTGCATCTACACAAAAATATAAACTTCTGAAACCAGTACTTTGTAAAAATAAGAAACTAAAGCAGAAGTAGAAGTAAAAGTAGAACCAGTTAATCTAGAAAAACTAAATAACCTTAAAATAGTAGAGGGAATAATAACAAAAACACAAATTTAGAATAATAAATTATAATAATCCAAAACATAAACACCCTAGAAGGGTTTTGTTGGTGCTGTTTAGAGAGAGATATTACTTGAACAAGGAAACCAGTGATCAATGTCCCAAGCCAGTGGAGAGGTTGAATCTGCATGATAATACAGGACATTTCCATACGCATCGACTCGAATCACAGCAGGGTCAAAACCAGCATTCCTAGAATTTAACAAGAACACCATAATCAGATAAACTTTCTCCCCTTACTTATAATAAAAATAAAAAAAATCTAAATTGAAGTTCCTAATCCTACCCAAGATGGCTGAGCTGCTTCCACAAGAGACTGGCAAAGATCTTAGGCTTCGTAGTTGGCTTCGCCTTCGGATCGATAACCGGAAACATCTCATCCAAATCCCTTGCTCTCTCAGCCTAAAATTTACCTCAGAAAACAAGATTATCAAAGATACCAATGAATCAATTAGGCAATTAGACATTACTTACCAATTGGTAATAAGAACTCACTTCAAATATTTTACTTAGTAATAAATCACATGGTTCTCAACATAAAACAAAGAATTTCAAGAAACATGACATAGTTGAACTCAATTAACACCACCCACAACAAAAAAGTAACTATTATAAGCATGACCCCCAATTCAAATTCCCATAAAGTTTAAATCTTTACAATAAATCCAAGAAAAAGAATGAAGGGTATTGATCCATTTCGCTTACCTCATGTTCCTTCAAAGCATAAGGTAAGAAAGTGAAGGGAGGGCCATGGCTGTACGGACTTGAATCCTTATTGCGGCAGAGCTTTGCATAGGCTTTTGGGTACCCAAGATTCTCACTGACAACCATTTCTTCTTTGGTGAATCCATAATCTTGTTCTTCTGCCATTTGGGGTTTTCTTGTAAGATGCAGGGGAATGAAAACAGAGGATACTCTGTTTTTGTTTATTCATAGGAGCTTTCTAACGGTCGATTTTTATTTATTTTTTTCACTTATTGGTTTGGTTGGTGTAAAGCTTGAATTGGTTTTAATTTTTGGAGATTTCATTTCAAATTTGAAACCAATAATTAATTGGTTTAATTACACTTTTGAATCATAATCATTCAATGAAATTCATTTTTTAGTGCTTATATTTATGAAAACAAAATTTGAATTTATTCAAGTTTATTAGCACTATTATTTTTAGTTTCTTAAATTCGTTGTTTGAATAATTATTTAAATAGTGAATATAAATTAAAAGGATTTAGTCATGTGTTCTTAGAGCACATAATAATAAGCTTACCATTAATAAAAAATTTAAAATTTTTAATTTAATGAATGCAAAAAAAAATGCATTAAAAATTTTAATTTTTTAATATTTTCAATAAAATATTTTTTTATTTTATAATTAACATGTGCCCAAGATAAATAAACCCTTAAATACCATGTATAGAAATTGGTATTTGACATTTCATAAAAAAATTTATGAAATAATTTTGATTATTAGGTTTTATTAATTTTCTATGACAAATTTAATTATTTTGGTAATTGATATTTAGTTAGAATATATATATATATATATATATATACACTAGTTTTTAGTGAATATTTTCAGGTTACATAAAAATTTTTAATTGAATATATCCTTATAATTATGGTGCATAAATATATTTGATTTAAAATCCATAATATTCAAAATATGATAGCTTAAGTGCAACGACTACTATAATTGTTGTCATATGAGTGTAACGAGCAGTTGGGTTGGAAAGGTAGGTGACCCACATCAATGACTATTATTATTTGGTAACAATAATAAATTAATAATACTACTGGAAGCAGGTCACGTAGTTTAGGATATATAATAATCTAATAATTTTAACTATTAAATTTAATTATAAAATAATTTTAAAATATATATTTAAATTAAAATCAACGATTAAAATTATTGAATTGTCATAAATTATAAAGCACCTGACATGTTTTCATTACTATAGTACTTTTGAATATGTTCAATTTGTTGGGACCAAGATTACCCTTGAGGTCAAAAAATGGTATTGTTTTTCTGGCCCCCTAAAGAAGGGACAAAAGATTGCAGTGGTCATTTAATTCAAGGGGAATTATAAAATATAATAAAGAAAAGACAAAGAAGGGGTGATTGTGAATTTGTGATGAAATAATAGTAGTTGTTAAATGATAAAAATAAATAAATAATAAAGAAGTAATAATATCCATTCTTATAAACACAAAAAATAATGCCAACTTATTCTATCAACAAAATTTTTATAACAATTTTTTTTTCTTTGATTCCAGTTTAAATGACATTTTATCAACAAAACTAATTTAATTGGTACATATTATTCTATTAGACTTTTCATTTGTTATTATTCTGGATTCAAAATTCTCGAAGTACATTTAAAAAAGTGACACTTTGAGCATGTTGGAGGAAAAAAAAGAAATAGAATTTTTTTTTTTAGCAAAAGATACATATCAAAACATAACTGAAATTGCAAATATTATTTCTCCAAGGGAATGAATGTAATTCTATCAATCTTTCTGGTTTTGGGGTCAACAAAATCTTATCTAAACTATATGCATGCTTGAAAGTTGAAACAACAAACTCAGAAACTCAAAAAGAAGAAACTACCAAACAAGAAACAAAAAACCCCAATCATATTCATATAGTGGGAATATTAGTCCAAAGCCAAGAAGGTGGGTAGTGATTCCATATTTCGATTATTGATTTTTTCCTTTAGACAAAAGATTTATTTTTTTCTTTCTGATTTTTTCTTAATTATACTTTATAACCCTTAAAATTTATTACTTTTTTTCAACGCATTAAACACTGATTACAAAATTTTAAAATTTAAATTCTAAATATTAAATCTTAATGATATAAAAGTAAGATATTTAATTACCTAAAGTGTTGACTAATATTGATAAAAAAAAATTAATTTCTTAACAATTTTTTTAAGAAAAAGATATTATATATGTTTTTAAAATACTTATTGTTGTCATCATATTCTGTTTTAGTTGATGTGAAATATTTCTGCCTACGCAAAATTCCAAATCATTATTCTACCTTTTACACAAATCCAAATAAAAACTGAATTAAACTTTCAACATACTCAAAGGACATATATAAAATATCGACAACAGAAAAAGGACATATAAAAATTACTCTTTATATTTGTTATGTTATGTACTATAATTAAGGTGCATAATTTAAATGCCGAAATAGTTGAGCACATCTATCTAAAAAATAAAATGACACCATAAAATTCTTTATAGATAGAAATTAAACTCAATTATTATCATCAATGGGGCCACTTCATAAATTCCTCCATTTGCAAGAAAGATGCATGCTGAGATCATGAAATAATGGGTTCAACATGATTATGATTATGCAAAATTGCTTTCCTTATGAAAAAGATATAATCGGTCTCAATTTGTATTAAATAAGGTGGTTATTGATATGTATTCTAAGATTATATTATAAATCGATAGATAGTTCATGCAAATATATTAAATTACGTAATAATTTAAAATACTATTTTTATATGAAAAATATTTTCATAGAAATAGCCACCTTAAATATAAAAGAATAATACCACTTTAAAGTTAATTTGAGCTTTATACATATTTTTCTTAATTAATAGTCTTTAGGTCATATTATAAATTTAAAGAAAAGTTACAAAAATATTACATGTACACTAAAAAACTAGCTATTAAAAATTAACTACATGTATTTTATATATCTATAGATATTAATTTACATATTTTCTAACTAAATAGTTAATCACTAGAATAATTAAATTTACTATACTAAAATAATCAAATTTATTTATACTCATGTAATAAATGTTTTTGTAAGATGCTAATTAAACATATACTTCTATAGATAGCGGCTAATTATTAACTAATTTTTAGTATAAGATTAGTATAATTGAATAACTTATACTCTAATAATAAGGATTAATAATAAGATAATAACTCTTTTATAAAATCAATTATATTTCAATCATAGTTGTTTTAGAGAGAACACCGCACTTCTTGTAAAACTTAAGACGTGAAAATCCATAAATATTATTTTTTTAAGTATATAGACAACTTAATCCGAACAATAATATCACATTTTAATCATCGCTCATAATAAAGTTTGGCACCAATAATTAGACTTCGAACTAAGATACCAGAAACACTAAAATACTATGTGCCTCAATTATATGTCTTAATAAGAGAGTTTAACGCATATAATTAATCATGTGTTATCACCTAATAAAAAATAATTAATTTTAAATTTATTATTATTTCAAAAGTCATGCATATAAATAAATAAATTTTATTATATGATTGTGTAAAATTTTTCTATATCAAAATTAAACTTAAATATTTTTAAAGTTGATTCCCTCAATTGTGAGTATTTATTTAAAATGTCAAAAATCAAAAATGATTTTTATCTCTGCCATTAAGATAACTTTAAATATCAAAAATATCATTTTCTTTAATTCTTAAAAAAAATTATTTTCTCTTATTTTGATTATTCAAGTTGAACCAAATTTATATATTTATATTTTATGTTCAGTGAAATGAAATATACGTATTTTTGTAAAAAATTAAACTCAAACAAATAATAAATAAATAAAATTACTTTTTTTTTCCCACCATTTTGAGGTTAAAGGCTGAGTCATTTGCAGCCAATTGCTGCGATTTATGTGGAGGCCCTACGTGGGCAATAATAATTCATAGAATCCATGGTTATTATCCAAATGCGTTGGTGCTCAAAACAAAGAGTTTTTCACGCAACAAAATGTATTCGTGGGAACTATACAGCACTAGTAGGAAGAATCTTAATACCAAACCCTTCAATAATTAAATGGAATCAGAACCTACAAAGTCTTCAATTCATTGTTTTTGGTAACCATCATTTGTGTGCCAAGTATAAATCCAAGACACAAAGAAAACCTATCAATCGGACAAAGGAAATAAATAAATAATTCGTGTCGTGAAAAGTAAAAAAATAAAAATAAAAAATAATTTTTCGTGCTCTGTGTTTCTTATTTTATATTATATATTTTCAGTATCTATTTGAGCAAAAAAAACTAAATTAAAAATACAAAGAAAAATGGACCTCATATTATGAAAAGAAAAAAAGAAACTTTTAAATTTTTAGTAACATATTTAATAAAAATAATGTTACATGTATATAAAAATTGTTCATTGAATTATCCACCATATATTTAAGTATGTTTATATATATTAATTTACATTTTTTCTAATTAAATAATTAGCATCAATCCATCATAATAATTAAATATATTATAAAATAATAATTAAATCTACAATATACCAATAATCAATATTGATTTTTTTACATTTTTTTTCAAATAGGCATTTTATATCCAACGACTAACTAGTGACTATTTTTAATATATACATGTATATTTAATATATTGAAAACTTTAAATAACTAAACAACGAGAGAGTTTTCAATAATAAATTCTGAAGAGACTGAAATCTAAATATCAAACAATAATAATAATATAGTTTTAAATTTAATTGGCATACATGCATTAGCGTCAGCAATTAGAATTCAGCTGTCTAGCCTTAGATGTTTATATCTTGTACGCATTTGAGAGTTGAAATCAATTAAAACACTATTTACTATTTTTACGAAAAAAAATATTGGAAGTGCATGAGCATCAATGCATCATCATCATCTACATTCAATATCATCATCATTTTATAATATAGTAACAAACTTATATAGAGATTTGCGCATTTGATCTTACATTAGTTTTCAATCTTAATTAAATTATTACACCTATATAATATTGTATAATATAAACTTGCTTCCCTCAGAAAGCACCCGTAAAAGTTGCAATAAAATTATACAATTTATATCAATTAATTGACTTAATTCACATGCAATAGCCAATAAGCACTACTTTGTATAGTTGTTTTCTCTTCTAGTCACGTTATCTAATTTTATAATTTATTTTCTTTATGTTAATTTTATGAGACTGCTATGCTACAAGACCAACTATGCTTTATAAAACAGGTTATTATATTAGACACTAAAAGATGAGTTTAAACAAGTTTATAAGTGTAATAGAGATAAATATGTTGGGATGGATATGAATGGACAAAATAAGGAATGAAAATATAAAAAATAATTAAAATAATGTCTGTTGTTAAAAATATAGAATAATTTCATCTTAGGTAGTTTTAATATGTAAAAAAAGACTTACCAAACATTTGGTCATTAGAAGAATAAATGGGATAGAAGATAAATAAATGGTTAAATATAAATGAAGATTAAAGAATATAACATATGACATGGTGGTTTATATATATAAAAAAAATTTATTGACATTATACATGATAGAGTTAAATGATATCGTTTCATTTATATAAATAATTTTCTCTAATGAATTAAGTTTTGTTATCGTAAAATATTTATATTTTATTGATTATGGCAGCAAGTGGTGAAGTTAAATAACTTGTAGTTGTAGTTTTATTGGTGAGATTTTGGTGTTGACAATATGAAGAAGAATAAATAAGATAAAAGTGTAATTATATAAAAAGTTATAAATTAGTTAAATTTTTTGTCAAAAAATTATTAAATCTATCCAGAATATTGGCGAATCTGTCGACGACCTCGACCCTGACTCTGATTGACCCAACTCCAGCATTCGACCCGCAGCTACCCCTGCCCCATTTTCCTTCATCTTCACTTCTACCAACATCCTTGAAGTCTATGTCGTTAGGGTTTAGGAGGAACTCGCCAAGGGTCCTCCAGTTACCCCTGAGTCCACTGTGGTGGTGTTTTCGACGCATCATTGAGGCTACATACAAGCTTGCTTGCCATTATCGATAAAATCTGGTTGTGTTAAGAATTTAGAATTGAAGTTCAGCAAAATGTATTAAGCAAGAGATACAAGGAAGTTTGATTTAATAGGGTTTAGATATATGAAGAATGTTGGGGGAATTTTGCGTGTTGGCAGGGTTGAAGATTAGACTTAATGGTTTAGAATTAAGTTAGATTAAAGAGCAATTTAAAAATTTTGAATAATTTTTTAGTTTGAATAGTTTTGTCAATTAAAGTCTATTTTTTATGGGTATGTATATAAGAATGCGTTTGTTTACAGGGACATGACAGAACAAGACACTGGGACAGAGATAGTAAGACATAGACGGTAAAATTTAATGTTTTTATAGTGTGTTTGGCAATAATGGACATGGCATATATCGACAAGGCTAAAATTTAATATAAATGACATTTTTATCATTTTAAAAGATAATGATGGAATAATAAAGAAGTTTTGTAGACAAAAAGAGAAAAAAAATTATTAAAAGTTATGTGTTTATCCTCCTAAATTATGTGTCCATCAGAGTTTTTCGTTCACAAATGGACACTGACACAGTGAAAATTGGGCCAGAAACAGTGTGTCCAGTGCCCATGTCTTTATCGCCAAACATATTTGTGTACATCAGTGTCTATATCTCTGTGTCTTGTCCACTAAAAACAAATACAACCTTAAAGTCATTGAATTATATTATTTGTATATTAAAATTAGCTATTAATATATAATACACATTAAAATATAAATACACCTTGAAAATGATAAAAGTTAGATTTATAAGCTATCTAATTATGCAAGGGTAGATTTGTTAATTTTTATTTTTTTAATTGTTAGTTGGTTACTTGGTTTTTTCTAAAATTTTAAAGTATTTTTTTTTTATATATAAATAAATAAAATAAGTGTACGGAAAAATTCAATACAGTTGGCGAATGATAACCTGATCCCCACACAGTCAACATGAAACTCCATAAAAATCCTTCTTCATCAACGAAGAAAAATTCATCATCTTCATACATTCATGTGCACTTAATTAACACACTCTAGTGTAAGCAAACCACACCACACACACCATGGCACACTCCATCAACCAAGAAACAGAAACTCCCACCACCCCACTCCTCCGCCGCAATGGCTGGTCGTCGTGGTTCCAAGTCCCCTCCACCATCAAGCTCAAAACCACCCTCTCCTCAGAGCTCTCCGGCGCCGTCGGAGACCTCGGAACCTACATCCCCATCGTCCTAGCACTCTCACTAGTCAACAGTCTCGACCTCACCACCACCCTCGTCTTCACCGCCCTCTACAACATCGCCACCGGCCTCCTCTTCGGCCTCCCTATGCCCGTCCAGCCTATGAAGTCCATCGCCGCCGTCGCCATCTCCGAATCCCCTCCCCTCTCCATCCCCCAAATCGCCGCCGCCGGCCTCTCCGTCGCCGCCGTCCTCCTCATCCTCGGCGCCACCGGCCTCATGTCCTTCCTCTACCGCTACCTCCCTTTACCCGTCGTTCGCGGCGTCCAGCTCTCCCAAGGACTCTCCTTCGCCATGTCCGCCATCAAATACATCCGCTACCAGCAGGACCTCGCCACGCAAAAATCAGGCGAAGCGAGGCCCTGGCTTGCCCTTGACGGCCTCGTGGTCGCCCTCGCCGCCACCCTGTTCTTAATTCTGACCACGGGTGCCGGCGTGGACGACCATCCCGCCGTCGAGGACACACAAGAACGAGAATCGGAAACCGATTCCGATTCTCGCAATAAAATATCACAATCAAGAATCCAGAGGAGAGTGAGATTCCTCTCAAACATCCCCTCCGCCTTGCTAGTGTTTTTGTTTGGCCTTGTTATTTGCTTCATTTCTGACCCTTCGATCTTCGGCGATCTGAAATTCGGACCGTCGAAGATCGGGTTGATCAAGATCACGTGGGAGGATCTTAAAATTGGATTCTTCCGTGCGGCGATCCCGCAAATTCCGTTATCCGTTTTGAATTCAGTTATTGCGGTTTGTAAGCTGTCTGGGGATTTGTTCCCTGGAAAGGGAGAAGCTTCGGTTATGAAAGTTTCGGTTAGTGTTGGTTTGATGAACTTCGTTGGGTGTTGGTTCGGAGCCATGCCATGTTGCCACGGAGCTGGTGGTTTGGCTGGGCAATACAGGTTCGGAGGTAGGAGTGGAGCTTCGGTTGTTTTTCTAGGGTTGGCAAAATTGGTTCTTGCTTTAGTTTTTGGGAACTCGTTTGGGAGAATCTTGGGGCAGTTTCCAATTGGGATTCTTGGGGTTTTGTTGCTGTTTGCTGGGATTGAATTGGCTATGGCTTCTAGAGATATGAACAGTAAGCAAGAGTCTTTTGTTATGTTTGTTTGTGCTGCTGTTTCTCTTACTGGGAGTAGTTCTGCTCTAGGGTTCATTGTTGGGATTGTGCTCTATTTGTTACTTAAATTTAGGGAACTTGATTGTGGTGCTTGTTTTGGTGGGTCTAGTACTAGGAAAGTTAAGGATGAGGAAGCTAGTTTGATTGGGTAATTAACAATGTAATTAAGATTAAGTAGAGAGGGTGGAAATGGGAAAATTTATGTGAAGATGAGATCAATAAATTTGTGATCTTTGTGGGGGAAATTCTCACTTGGGTATGTGAGAATCTCTATGTGCCATTTTTTTTCTTTCACCTTCTCATTGAAAGGACTACTAGGTTTATGTGAATTTATTATGTTGTTGGAATGTTTGTGTTGTAATATATATTGTATTTTTATTTTTATGAAATGAAGCTATCTACATTTAAGTTTTCTAAATTTGGAGAAAACAATGTTGTTGTTGTAAAATAATATTAAGTAAAAAGGTTATAATGTTAGGGTGCTTGTGCAGTGGGGAACATAGTTCATAAGATTATTATGGGATCTAAGAAACTAAGGGTATGAACAGAAAACATGGGACATGATTTGCTCATTGTTTGGAAGGAAGTGCTTTTTAAGGAGCCAAGCTTTTTCTCTTCTGTTTAGGAGGAACCACAAATCCACAATCATGTGTCTTTCTGTTTTGCCTTTTCTAATGGGAAAATATTAATTTAATGAATGCTCAAATGAAGTTCAACAAAAGAAGGTGGGTACTGGATAATGGGGTCACACTGTCACTCACAGGGTTTGTTCTTCTTCTGTTCTGGCCAAGTTGCCAGACAGCCAGAGTCATTCCCATTTGGCATTTGGCATTTGCCGTTGCCAATAGATTCATTCTACTTTCTACCATCATATTGCAATTTCTATTTGACAAAATCACACTAAAATAACAATGACGTCGGAACAATTAATTTCTGAAGAATAAAAATAGATAGGTTTAATCAACTTTGACTGGTCGCATGTGGCATTGCTTCCTCCCTCATAAGAGGTTTCGAAGTCTCATCTTATCATTTAAGGCGTCAAAAAATACTGAAATAAATATCGAAGTTTTGAATTTTTTTGTGTATGTAGCAATTCATTGATTAATGACAAATCTATAAATATAGCTTAAATACATGATATATTAGTCATCGATTTGTCGGATATGAGAGTACCGCGGGAAAGAAAAAAATTGATAGGTTTATTTTGTACACCATATATAACTTTTTTTTTTTGGTATTACACAATAGACAGCTAGCTACTAACAAAGGAAAGTGAATTGGGCCTTTTGGGTTATTTAGAGGTACCCATCTTAGGCATCAGCTATTCAGCCTTGATTCTTTGAATTTGAAATTTATAAGTTATTTCACGAAAAAAGAAAAATTATAAGTTTGTTAAATTGTTACCGATTATCTGTCACAACCCAAAAATTGGATATAGCGATCAGCACATATGAAATTTATTCTCCTAACAGTTCTACTAAATATTTATCCAAAAAAAAAAAAAAGACTCAAGTTATAGAAAATATCTATATAGCGATACATGACATGAGTTTGAATAACATAACATATATAGAAAATATCTATATTGTAAACCAAAACTATTAATAATTAAGATGCACATCCTTCTCAAAGCTATTATTAGTGACATACAAACCACCCTCCATGCATCAACATTTATTAATTATTTGAATGCTAGCATATTCATTGACAATGATATGTAGTGTAATTATATTTATATAGTTTCTAAGGACTATATATTTTCCTTTAAGACAATACCAACAAGTTTTGTAACTACCAATAAAAATTTAAAATGCATCAAACTCTTAATTACTCAAATGATGTGTAAGTAAACTTTAATGAACACGATGTAAGGTACGAATTATTTTTAAAATGAAAAAATACGCATATTATTCATGTGTATGAATCAACTCAGTATTATACTTGAACATATATATTTAACTGTAACTCTTGTTATATGTTAGTTGCGTGTTGATTTATGTCTCACTGTATACTTGCAAGTTGCAACATATAAGCTATTGTTGACTTTTCATTCAACATGCAGGTTATATGTTGACTTTTTATCTAATACGCAAATTATGTGTTGACCCAATTTATCTAATTTCGGCACATATAATCACATGCATCTCCTTCTCTCGATTACATGCATAACACACTTCCTAATTCCATTTTTTTTAAAAAAAATCAGCCTAAGATGCTGCAATCAAGGTAGCTAGAATCTCGATTAAACTCTTAAAATCTTTCGATATTACGATTTTTAATGAGTTAATCGATTTTACACAATTTACACTAAATCATACGATTTTACGATTTAAATCTTTCAGTAATTTCACGTTTTTATATTTTAATTTATTTTTCGATTCTACGTAAAATCTTGATTTTCTCTACGCTCCACTGCAATGCTTTGATTAAAGTCTGAAGAGGCTTTTATGATATGAAATGGAGCTCTCATTCTAACTTGGTTGTGAAGATAACATGATTATATGTTTCATTATCCAAAACAACCATTTCCCCCAAAATAAGCAAAGCTCCTTCCTCCACATTGCAAAGGACCACTTCCACATTAATAGTCCATTAGGTTTTTATATATATATATATTTTTTTAATTTTTTTTTTAAAACTTATATGTTGACCATGTACCAATTCATTGTTGTATGTGAATTAATATTTATTTTATGTTAAATATTTGTTTCATCATTTTTAACATAATCTAAAGTCTACACAAAAGTTTATGTATGAGCAAATATCCCTGTTCTTAATCCAAAATTAGTTGGTTTAGTTCAAGAGATCTGGAATTTTAAGCTATCACATTAGAAAGACTAGCAAATTAAACCACTCATATTACTCCTTCTACTATGTAAGTAATTAACTATAAATACAAAAAAAGAAAAATGAGAATTATTTTCTCCGATTAAAATTTAAAATAACGAAAATTCAATTGTATAATTATGTTGCATATCTATTATTTATCTGAACAATAACGGTAATAGTTAAATAAACATTTTTGTATAATAATGTATAATGTTATCATTTTTATCCCACACTTATTATCAGAGTTTTCTTAGTAATGAATAATATATTCACATTTATAAATAAAATCAAGATTTAAATATAAAAAAGTGTCTTAAAAAAACATATTCAATAATAATAATAATAATAATAATAATAATAATAATTAAAAATTAAGTCCATACTCTACCGTTCACACCCACTTGATTATTTATTTATTTGATTAATTTATTTCTTTAATTAATTTTGAGTTTGGATCTTGAAAGAACAACCAGACCAGACAGTAAAACAGCTACTTCAAACTTCAAAGTCCTCGGACACACTTCAGAAGCTTATGTTAAACTCAATTCCCAAACTCTTCAGAACCCTTTCTAGTTTCTTCTAACTTCAAATCCAAAGACCGAATCTTTCTCCATTTCTACAACACCCCTCATTTTCATAATTAGCATTATCATTCATATCAATCACCAATTACAGCTGGGAACCAAAAAAAAATGGAACTTTGATCTGTGTCTGATTCAGGTTAGTCCACTCACTCTTGTTCTCTATGACTTCTGCTTTTCATTTTGTGAATTAACTGAGTTTAGAGTTCTTTCTTACTATGTTTTGTTTAATTTTCCTTTGTATTTAGAGAGATCTTATTTGTGAGTGTGATCTGTGGTTGATTTATGCACCCTGGATGGTAATGAAAAATGGTTTCTTATAAAAAATTTACAAGAATAAGCAATTGGGTATGCTAGCTGTTCGCTGAAATTACCAAGAGAGAAGGTGTGGGCATTTTTGGAATCATGGGGTTTCCATTTTCAGCTGTTGTTGTTGTTGTTGCTCTTTGTTGTGTTTGCTGTGACCTGTTCTTCATTGGTCTTGCAAGCTCATACTTCCCTGAAGATGCTTATAATTTTGAGAGGAACTCGCATCTGAAATATAGTTATGATCGAATCGGCGAAGTTCAGAAACAATGTGCTTCTGTGTTATCTGCATCATCTGAATTGAGATCTGATTATAGTGCTGTTAATGGTATGAAAGGAGAGCTTTCATTTGTCAATGGGGATTGGATTCAGGATGAGGGTAAGTTTCCAATAATGCCCTTTGATGCCGGTAATTCTCCGGGGTCCTTGGCCGAAGACTGGAGTCCTTTGAAGTTGGTATCTTTCTGGGTGACTGATGTTGATCATGCCAACCGGTTGAAGAAATCAGTCCCTATTAATGGATATATGATGATGGGAATTACTCGAGATGGTAGTTTTGTGGACAGTAATTTTGGTGGGAATCCTGAATTCCTGTTATGGCAAAGTCATTCTCAGCTCACAGTTTCCTTTCAAGGTGTTTACACTGAATCGAAGAGGAATGGTGGGGAAAGAGTGTTGTGTTTATTAGGAAGCACAATGCTTCCAACTCGAGAGGCCGATGCTTCTAATCCTTGGTCATGGATGAAGAATCATGGTGATGTTCCTCTGTCAGAAGATGATCAAATTCTTCTAGTTCTTCGATATCCCATCACATTTACATTAACAAACAGGATCATCAATGGAGAGTTAACAAGTGTGAACCCCCAATCAAATCCTAAATACTTTGATCCGGTTCGCATATCATCACAATTGGGAAAGGGGGCGAAATACAGATTTGCCACCCCTCATGTCCTGTCCAAGGCATGCAGTCCATACCCTTATAAAGATAATGTGACAATCAATGGCATTGGTGCTTATCAAGGGGAAAGATTCTGTGAAATCCTTGAAGAAATCACCAGAGAGCAGCCTCTAAGTGTCGTACCGAACTGGAGATGCAACGGCACTGATGATTTCTGCAGTAAGTTAGGTCCCTTTTTGTCAGATAAGGCAATCAAATCAACAGATGGAGGCTTTAAGGATGTTAAACTTTATATGCAGCTTGTTATCTGTGAGCAACCAACTACTAATCGAAATGCTGGCTCTGCTAGAGTCTCTGCAGTTTTAAGAGCAGTTTCTCCATCAGAAAATTTGTATACTGCTGCAAAGAGATCTGGTCCGAACAACATGTCACTTGCCGCCGAAGGGATCTGGAAGTCCTCCAGTGGACAGCTTTGCATGGTTGGTTGCCTCGGATTAATCGATGCTAAAGAGAGTAGCTGTAACACTCGGATCTGTATCTATCTCCCTACCACTTTTTCGATAAAGCAGCGAAGTGTTATCTTGGGAACTATGTCTCCCATTAACAATGCTAATGCTTTCTTTCCTCTGTCTTTTGAGAAGTTTGTGCTGCCTTCAGAGCTCTGGAATTATTTCAGATTCATTCATCCAAATTACAGTTACTCTAAGATTAACTTGGCTGGCACCGTCTTGGAAAGAAACGAGCCCTTCAGTTTTACAACTTCGGTCAAGAAATCACTGCTGACATTCCCCAAACTGGAAGATAATGAGGCATTCCATGATAGTCTGTCTCTTCTTTCAGAAGATCTCAGTTTTCATGTCTCCGGTTATCCTGATCCTATGCCTAATATCCAGGCCCCGAGGGTCGACATTCAGATGGAAATTCTGTCTGTTGGTCCTTTGTTTGGCCGGTATTGGTATGCCCGAAACGGTTCAACTTGGGAACAAGAAACACCATATCATGTCAAGGATGTATATACAGAAAAGCAGCTTCTTATAAATGTATCTGCACAACTCATTCTTACTGGAAAAGCTTATAGTAATTTTTCGGTTCTCTCTTTGGAGGGTCTTTATGATCCGCACGCCGGAAAGATGTATCTAATCGGTTGTAGAGATGTGCGAGCATCGTGGAAGGTCTTATATCAGAGTTATGACCTTGAGTCTGGGCTGGACTGTTTGATCGAGGTGGTCATATCTTATCCTCCGATAAAAGCTCGGTGGCTGGCGAATCCCACAGCTAAAATTTCTATAGAAAGTCAAAGAACCGACGACGATTCCCTTTTCTTTGATTCAATAAGACTTCAAACATTTCCTATTATATACAGGAAGCAGCGCGAGGATGTCCTCTCCCGCAGAGGCTTCGAAGGGATTCTTCGCATCTTGACACTTACACTAGCTGTTACTTGCATTCTAAGCCAGCTTTTCTATATTAAAGATAATCTGGATTCGCTGCCGTATATATCTCTTGTTGTGCTAGGAATTCAAGCTCTTGGATATAGCATTCCATTGATCACAGATGCAGAAGCTCTTTTCAAGAGAATGGCTTCGGAATCCTATGATGTGTCTTCATCAGGTGAACTTGAGAGCAGTGAGTGGCTTCATGTCATTGACTACACCGTGAAACTGCTCTTGATTGTGTCGTTGCTACTAACTCTCCGGCTTTGTCAGAAGGTGTGGAAGTCTCGAATCAGATTGCAAACTCGCACCCCTCACGAACCACTCGGTCTTCCAAGTGATAAATTCGTATTAATCTGTACCTTGGTCATGCATTTGATTGGCTATGTGGTTGTTCTAGTAGTCCATGGCGCGAAGGCCAGCCAGAAGGCTCTTAGAGCAAAGACATATTTGGTGGATGGAGAAAATTCTCATTCTTTGCCAGATTGGTTAAGAGAATTGGAAGAATACTGTGGTCTTGTTGAAGATTTTTTCTTGTTTCCCCAGATTGCTGGGAACTTGATCTGGCAGGTTCATTCTAAGCCACTCAGAAAACTGTATTATATGGGAATAACTCTGGTCAGAATTCTTCCTCATGTGTATGATTACATCCGAGCACCGGCTCCAACTCCTTACCTTTCAGAGGACTCGGAATTCGTCAATCCAAGCTTGGAATTCTACTCAAAATTTGGTGACATTGCCATTCCAGTGACTGCTATTATTCTTGCAGTTGTACTCTATATTCAACAAAGGTGGGGCTATGAGAAGCTGAGCCGGACTCTGACCATCGGACGGCATAAACTCCTCCCGAGTTTCAGATACGAGAGGTTGTCTTCTAGGTCCCCTGAAACCGAACTGGTCGCGGATACCAACGGCTGTGCTGCAAATGAGAAAGAACAATCTGATGTAGAATGATATTAGACACTAAATCACTGACAGAAGCTGTTGTAAACAAAACAAAACATACATGAAAATGTAG
The DNA here is from genome assembly GCA_036250425.1 of Stylosanthes scabra. Lineage (NCBI taxonomy): Eukaryota > Viridiplantae > Streptophyta > Magnoliopsida > Fabales > Fabaceae > Stylosanthes > Stylosanthes scabra. The sequence goes on from JASCZI010030284.1 coordinate 96,429, forward strand.
GTAAATTGGGGGATGTTTTGTTACATATGAGAAGTTCATTTTACAAAATCAAACTGAATTTTGATTTTGCTCTGCAAATTTTAATCATCTCCAACCATTGCTTCTTTTTTCCACTAATTAATGCTCTTTCTAGTTCTGCTACTCTAAGCTTGCTTTTTATTCTGCAGGATTGGTTATACAAACAAGCAGAAAATAGTATCATATAGAATTTGATAGAAGTTTTGTTTATTTTAATGGGGGTGTGAATTGTGATATCCATAAATATTCTTATTTGCATGCTGGGTGTCTTCATATGCCCTTATGCTGTGTTAGGTTGCTTCTTCAGAGACATGAACACTGTAACATACATGTGTTAACACATTTATTTATTGGGAAAATTTTCATATATAAAATAAAACAAAACTTTATTTTCCAATTAAAATTAACAGCACATTATTTATCATTTTACAACTTTTTTTTTGGACAACTGCATGGAGTTTGCCACATTTAGTGGCTAAGTATGAAAATAGCCAATCAATTTGGCGAACTTGGTGTAACTAGCCACTCAAAGTGGCGAACTTGCATGCTATATAAGGTCTGCGTGCAATTTATTTTTGTGCTGGTCCCCATTTGCCTCCTTACATGTACACATGCCTCCCCTCTATTTTCCCTTATCTTCTTCATTTTATTTTCCTTTTTATTTCATAATGTATATTTTTTTATTTTTATTTTGATAACTAATATTTATTTGGGATAGTTATAAGATTTATTTTATTTATTAATTAGTTAGGTTATTTTATTTTGTTTTAGGTTATTTTTAATTTATTAATTAGTTAGTTTTGTATTTTTGTTTTTATGATTGTTTGTGATTGTGATAGTTATGACATTTATTTTATTT
>JASCZI010030284.1:97315-110421 GCA_036250425.1 Stylosanthes scabra
CACTTTATATTTTAGGGTTGGTATAGCCTTAATTTTGTTTTATTTGCTTAATAACTAGTTATTTTATATTTTTATTTTTATAAATGATTTTGATGGTTATAACATTTATTTTATTTAATTATTAGTTAGTTTATATTTTAGGGTAGTTATAACATTAATTTTGTTTTAGTGTATTTTTATTTTATTATTTATGCATTGATTATGTTATATTGATTTAATTAGTTGGGTAATTTTTTTTTATCTTTTTTTGGATAGTTTTAGAATTTAAGTTATAAGGTTAGCCAAGTTATGAGGCACACAACAAGGGGTTTCGAAGGGGTGTATTTATAGGCATAAGGTTAGCCAAGTTCGCCAAGTTAGCTAGCTGAGTAGGGTAAGGTTTTGCATGAAGTTCGCCACTTTGAGTGGCTAGTTACACCAAGTTCGCCACTTTGAGTGCCTAATTACACCAAGTTCGCCAAATTGACTGGTTATTTTCATACTTAGCCACTAAATGTGACGAACTACATGCAGTCGTCCAAAAAAAAAGTTGTAAAATGGTAAATAATGTGCTGGTGATTTTAATTGGGAAATAAAATTTTATTTTATTTTATATATGAAAATTTTCCGTAATTATTGTCTTGTTAAAAAGTAATTTAATTTCAATGAAATAACCGTGTAAAAAGGTTTTATACATGTATTTAATAAGATAGTATCACATCAACAAAAATATTTTTTTCTATCCATCTTGTTAATGGTTATAAAAATGAACGGATATGATTGCATGACTTTGTAAAATGTTTTACATTATTAGTGCATCAAAATTAAATTCTTAAAAAATTAGAATTAATTTGTCGCGCATTAAGTTTTATTTAAGAATTTGCCGCTATTAGCGGGGCTAATTGACTATGTTTTGGATCTATTTATCTAAATATGGACCATCTCATGACTAGCTTGTTGGACCATCACTTTCTCCATCCCTATTTGGAACTCCTCCCTTCATAACACCCACCTCAAAAACAGGAACAAAAGGCAAACGAGGCCAGAGTCAAGTGGCAAAAGAGTACGCCTTTTAAAATGTTGCACTTGTGCTCTAGGAGGAATATTAAACTCAAAAATCTCTTTAGTGAAAAAAAAAAGAAAATATAATGTGTATGTAAGTGGGTGCGTGAGTTGTGGACCTGGGGTTTGTTCAATCCAACGACTAAAAAACATTAAGAACAAAAGAAAAATTGCAATATAGTCCAAAAAAAAATTGCAATAATATCCAACCCATAAAAGATGAAAAAAGAAAAGGAGAAAAAAAAACTTTGAAATAATATTATAATTTTCTGCAAATTTATTTAGTTGTATTATGGAATTTAATTTGACGTCTTATTACTACAAAATAAGTCTGGGAGATGATAATACCACTCCTCACATGTTTTTTTTTTTTTTTTTAAATTTATTTACATTATGTTTGATTTTGTTTAAAAGGTGATATTATTGAAATAAGAGTGACATTATCATTTCCTAATAGTTTATAAGTATAAATTTTTAATCATGTAATGTCTTATTTATAACTTAAATGTATGGAATTAGATCAAATATGTCTATCAATGCCCAATTTTTTTTTTTTTATATGTAGATGTCTAATCAGAATATCAGATATTGGTGTATTGAATTTGAGTTAAATGAGATAATTTGTTTGAAAAACTATTGTTAAATCATCAAATGAAATTAGCAAATTTAGATGGAAAAGTGAAGATTACAATGTTGAGTTTCACACGCAGCTAATGGTACATGTGGTACCACGTAAAGAAGAAATGGTGCCAAATAGAACAAACCTGCATTAATTTAACGGTTTGAAAATTGCTTATATTTGTTGCTTTATTTTTAGGTTGGGGACTATGGCCTCAAATATTAATTTCAAAACCTAGCCATACCAAACTTTTTTCTTTTTTTGACTTTTACGCTCACTCTTATCTTCTTGTGTAGCCATTGAATAGGAAAATTAAATTAGTGGTGCTAAGTGCAACCTAATTGACTTTCATATTTCATTCATTTCATAGTATGTATCACCTGACTAATAATATAAGAGGTATGAGTAATGCTAGGGAGCCAACGTTACGGAACTCATAGAGAGCCTATAAATGTAAATAAGGAAATAATATGTGATAAAAAATGAAAGAGAAAAGAAAAAAATTGATATTAGTTCCCTATGGGCTCCCTAACGTTGGCTATCAAGACTTTCTCAAGAGATATTATATATAAAAAGAGGAATGCTTTTAATTGGCTTTATAATAATAATAATAATAATAATAATAATAATAATAAATTATATGATATTTCTATAATCTTGAGGTGCACATATATTTGAAGAAATATTGTATATTAATTATGTTTATTTTTCTTATTTCTTTTTTTTTTTAAATTTAAAAAATTGAAGGGGTACTAATAATAATAATAATAATAAATTATATGGTATTTCTATAATCTTGAGGTGCACATATATTTGAAGAAATAGTGTATATTAATTATGTTTATTTTTCTTATTTCTTTTTTTTTAAATTAAAAAAATTGAAGGGGTACTAATACATACAAACAGCACAAATATATTATAATAATAATAATTGAGAGTCCAAATTTATCCTCTTAATACTTAAATAAGTAAAAGCTCAATTATATATATTATTTTTTAAAAACATAAAAAAATAAAAAATTCAAAACTTATTTAGCTTTATTTAAAAATTAGGAGAATATATAAGGACTATCCCAGTTATTCTTTTATAATAATAATAACACAAATGTTATTTGTATACCAATATTTAGTGATGAAATTAGTTCCTAAGTATTTATATATATATATGTTTAAGTCATTTATAATGTGTATTTTATTTATATTTTAACATATATTTTATACTAATAACTAATTTAATGATTGATTTTTAGTGTACATATATCATAATTTATATATTTTTAATAGTAGTTCATATAAAAATTTTATATTTTCATTAAATAAGATATTCATCTTTAATTCATATAAATTTTTCAATAATTATTAAATGAGTTATATATATAGGTGTTTTTTCCCTCAATATAAAGACAAATTGAATCTTGTAATGCATACACACAACACAAAAGATTCGTGAATCACGTGGACATAAAATGAATTAAGGCTTTGATTGTTCATGCAACCGATTCTTTTAATGTTGCAGTTGAAAGTTTTGAATTAGTGTAAGTGCAGCACAGTCCAATATTTAATTATTGATAAGTAATTATAATTTAAATTTAAAGTTATTATATATAACTTAATATATATAATTTTATATAAATAATTTTTGTAATTATATATTTATAGTATTTAATAATATATTTAATTTAATAATAATTTACAAGATAAAAATAAAAGTCAAAACACAAAGATTATAACTATCCAGTTACCTAACTTTTTTCTAATATATGTACATGTTATAATTAGGGTTATGCCTTGTAAAGAACGCAAGTTCCCATTAAAGAAGCCAAAGGAAACAAGATAACCAAATATGTCACCTTTTAAATTAGGGTTTTAGTGATGAGGGATATTCTTAAACAACTGTTATTAAAAGTTGTTAAGAGCAGAAGAATTTTTTTAACAGATTTTTAAAAGTTTTGAATAGACTTAATTAATCTATTGAACACTTCAAATTTTAATAGACATATTTTTAAAGTGTTCATTAATAACAAAAATTAGATCGAAGCATTTTTTTTATTAAAAATATATTGGCGGAGATGTTCGAATCCGAGATCTCTATTAGGGAAAGTGGACAAATGTCATTAGAATATTACTTGATAACATTTATTATTGTTGTCATGAGATTATTTTTCTTAAAAATTAGGGTTATTATAAGTTTTTTAAAATATAATAATAGCTAAAATTGATAATATTATTCTAATTTAACGAAAATTTAGTTATAAATATATTTTATATTTTAAAAAATGTCTGAATTTAAAAATGAAGTTATCCAAGTCAAAAAAAAAAAAAAATAAGTTATGAATTTAAAAAATCCAATCCTGAATTTTAATTTCAATTTCAAAAAGTCACAATTTCTAGCCACGTAAGAAAGACTGTGAGTGAGGTCCCCTGCTGACACAACAAGTTGGGTTTCTTTCACAATTCCAATTCTTTCATCAAATCTAGCCGAAAGTTCTCTTAATAACAAGTTCCCTATGAGTTATGACTTATGACTTTCAATCTTCTTAATATTCTTCACACTTCACATGACCCATTAATTAGGTAGCTTTTGTTTTCACAAAATTGGAATTAGAATTTAGTATTGTATTTGGTGGTTAAGACTAGGTTTAGTCTAAATTTTCATTTTCTATTTCTATTTATAGTTTTTTTCTATTTTCAAAATTTTTTTGAAGTAAAAAAAAAACAGTAAAATCATATTATTTATTTTTATCTAAAACGGAAAAGAAATATACTTTACAATTTTTTAGACGAAAGCTAAAATTTTAATAACTTTTTTCAAAAGTGTCTTTATTTAATTTTTAAAATTCTAACTTTTAAATTTAATTCCTCAAACCCCCAAATTTTCCTTCCAAACTTTTTTTTTCATTTTTTTTTTCAAATTCTATGTATCTTAAATCAAATAAAATATAAAAAATTAATTTAACTTTTATTTTTTATTCTCTATCTTCCTTTCAAACGCGGCCTTAATATTAAGTTTAGTATTCATTGAAGAATACTCTATTTAAATTCTCTGTAGCACATACACACACAAACTCATTTTTTTGCCGACTAATTATCTCAATTTGGTCTCACAACACAGTGATTACACAACAGTTGAATTGTTTTCTTCTCAACCGTCATGCAACTAACAACATAAAAATTATGAGTCATGCAAACAATTCTTTTTTTTAATTATTATAAATATTGGAGGAGTGTTTCTCATTCTGTTAGAATTTAATTTCCCTTTTTTCCCCTGCCACTTTGTAATTGATTTTAATCCCCTTCTGGGTTTTGGTGGGTTTTTGCTAAAGTTTCAACCTTTGTTGTTGTTGTTTTTTTTAATATAGCAATAGAATTAATCAATGGAAGGAGGTGATATATATACAGCAAGCAATATTTTAAGATCAAAAAGTTCATCACTCTGGAGAAACAGAACAGGCAGAGAGGCTTTCTCAAATGAAAGAGAAGAAGATGATGAAGAAGCTCTTAAATGGGCAGCACTTGAGAAGTTACCAACATATAACCGTTTGAGAAAAGGGTTATTAACAACATCTAGAGGTGTGGCCAATGAGATTGACATCACTGAGCTTGGATTCCAAGATAGGCAGAAGCTTCTAGATAGATTGGTCAAGGTTGCTGAAGAAGATAATGAGAAGTTCTTGTTGAAGCTCAGACAAAGAATTGATAGGTATGATTAAGTGAATAATCATATATGCATTGCAAAAATCTCTACTTTTTTTTTTCTTCTAATAAGGACATGAAACTATTCCATAAAAATGTTTTCATTTCCCCTGTTTTCATAATGTTATAAGAAGCGTATCAGGTATTTCATGGTATTTGGTGTTTCAATATTTTTATTCGTTGATCTTAATCATAAAATATTTTATTATTGAAATCAATTTAACATTAACAGCTAAAAATATTGAAACACCTGATATTATGAAATGCTCGAGGCGTTTATAATATTATATTATTTCTCCTTTTTTTTGGGTTACTATATCCTTTCTCCCTTTGTCATCCATGTATTTTTTTTTTTATAATTTGTTTGTTTGTTTATTATGTGTATTTGTTTGTTTTAGAGTTGGAATTGACATTCCTACAATTGAAGTTCGATTTGAGCACCTAAATGTTGAGGCTGAAGCTCGTGTAGGGAGTAGAGCTCTTCCTACTTTCATGAACTTTGCTATTAATCTAGTTGAGGTAATTCTTGGTACTAAGATTAATAATTTTCTTGTGTGTTTACATCAACCTTTTCGATAAATAGTGGCGATTTTATGCCTTGATAATGGTCGTTTTTAACCGCCGCTATTGGTTTGTCAATTGCAGTAAGTAAGATGTTTAGTGACCGTTTTATTCAACCGCTAAAATAAAATTTTTTTTTTGCTGCAAATACGACGGTTTGTAATTGCCTCTATATCAGCATTTTAAATTCTTTATTTACCTCTGTGGTGATAACCGCCACCATATTCCACCATTTTAAATTATTTTGTTTTGAAATTAATCACACATTAATCTTTGATAATTATCATCACTTCGGTGTTGTAGAGTGCTTTGAATTTTCTCCACATTCTCCCAAGTGAAAAGAAACAAGTGACTATCCTAAAAAATGTTAGTGGAATCATCAAACCTCGGAGGATGACATTGCTTCTTGGGCCTCCAAGTTCTGGAAAGACCACTCTACTTCTAGCTTTAGCCGGAAAACTTGATCAAAGTCTCAAGGTGAAAACTAATAAATTCTCTTCATTTTATTGTTGAGGAACAATATTATGTTTAGCTTTTTTTTTTTTTTTTCGATACAAATGATGAACATCGTTCGATTCATGTAGTTTGAACTAATTTAACAAGACCCAGTTGTTGTTTTAGTAAATAAGTTAAATTATCTAAAATCATGCATGGTTTAATTTCTTAGTAATTGTATGGAATATTTTTTTTTATTAAGCACTGGTGCTCCAAAACCAAAATCCTTTGTGAGAATAGTATAGCTAAACATGTTATAAGAAAATTATTATTTTGATTAATTTTTTTAATCTAATTTGGATGCATATATATATTATATTATTTGGTGTATAGGTATCTGGGAGAGTGACTTATAATGGGCATGAAATGAATGAATTTGTACCTGAAAGAACTGCTGCATATATTAGCCAATATGATTGTCATATTGGAGAAATGACTGTTAGAGAAACGTTGACTTTCTCAGCAAGGTGCCAAGGCGTTGGATCACGTTATGGTTAGTTCATTTTGTAACATTTTCTTTATTTTGCTTGTTTTTCTTAGCTTAATGCCTAATAAATCTGTGAATAAAATAATATATATAATTATTGATTATAATTTAATTTCCTGTGATCCACATTTTATTGATAGACTTGCTATCCGAGTTGTGTAGAAGAGAGAAAGAAGCAAAGATTAAACCTGATGTTGATATTGATGTTTACATGAAGGTAAGAAAGAATAATCTATTCTATAATAATCAATCTTGTGATTACATAAAAATTAGTTGTCTCCATGAAATTAATGGATATAATATAACATATATATACTTGGCATTATTATTTATTTGGTTCTTCTAATAAACTAGGCAACTACAACCGGAGGACAAGAGGCAAGCTTGGTAACAGACTATGTACTTAAGGTAACGTCACACACTCGCACAAATAATATATGTTTTTTATTTATTTTAAATACGGGCTTATTTTGGCAAACTTCTCGTAAAAGATCTTTTTCGAGTTATGTTTTTTTAAAGATCTTTTGCAAAAATAAAAATTATTTTATGTTTGAATATCTCATATAATAATATCTTTTTATTTATTAATTTTCAATTCTGTTTGGGTACAACAATATAAAAGTATTTTTTTAGTTATTTACTACGTTAAAAACATCTTTTTTTTCCGAGTAAAAAAGATCTTTTGAAAAAAAATGTAAAAAATATCTTCTGAAAAAAAGATATTTTTTTTTTAAATTTTACTAGTACTTTTATTTTTACTATTAGAAATCACCCAAGCACGCTAAAAAATATAAAAGGATCTTTTTTTTTTTAGGAAAAGATCTTTTTTAGTCAAATAATCACATCCAAATATCTCTATCATTGGTTCTATATTTCCATTTTTCTCTTTTTTCTTTCCTTTTAAAAATTAGTTGAAAGAAAAGATAAAAAAAAGAAGACTTGAGGATCAAATTTTTTTGGATAAATACACAAAAAAGTAAAATAATTAATTTAAAGGTAAAAATTGTCTCACGTTTATAAGAGTTATTAAGCTTTTTATTTTAGACAATGTGTGACTTGATATTAACTTGAACGCTATGTATGCAGATTTTGGGTTTGGATATTTGTGCTGATACATTAGTAGGTAACAATATGTTGCGCGGTATATCCGGAGGACAAAAGAAACGAGTTACTACCGGCGAGATGCTAGTCGGACCAGCAAATGCTCTATTTATGGATGAAATCTCAACTGGTTTGGATAGCTCCACAACTTTTCAGATTGTGAATTATTTGAAGCAATATGTTCACATCTTTGATGGAACTGCATTCATCTCTTTGCTACAACCGGCACCGGAGACTTATGAACTTTTCGATGACATTGTTTTGATCTCTGATGGTGAAATTGTTTACCAAGGACCCCGTGAACATGTTCTTGATTTCTTTGAATACGTGGGTTTTAAGTGTCCCGAAAGAAAAGCTATTGCGGATTTCCTTCAAGAAGTAAGCCAAGCTTCGTTCTCTTCTTGTTTTATAAGATTTTCGTATTCCGTATCCGTATCCGTACAACATAGTATCTAAGTAATGTGTTGTTGTTATAGGTAACTTCTAAGAAGGATCAAGAGCAATATTGGGCACGCAAAGATCAACCTTACAGATTCATAACGGTTACTGAATTCGTAGAAGCGTTCCAGTCGTTCCACGTTGGAAGAAGATTGGGGGATGAGCTTGCAACTCCATTTGACAAGTCTTTGAATCACCCTGCTGCTTTGACAACTCACAAGTATGGCATAAGTAAGAAGGAGTTGTTAAAGGCTAATTTTTCAAGAGAGTTGTTGCTTATGAAAAGGAACTCATTTGTTTATATCTTCAAGTTATGCCAAGTGAGAGTTCCCCTTTACTTTATCTCAATGAATCAATAATTCACTGATTCGCCAACTAGGGTTAGCTCAGTTGGTGCAAATTATTCTGTTAGACTTTTCCTTCTCTGTTACCCCGGTTCAAAACCTTCCAAAACTTGTTAATAACTTTGTTTTTCATTTTTTTTCAGCTTACTCTGATTGCCATAATTGTAATGACAATGTTCCTAAGAACAAAGATGCATAGAGAAAGCGTTTACGACGGAGTTATTTATTCCGGTGCTCTGTTTTTCTCGGTATTAATGCTTATGTTTAATGGAATGGCTGAGATTCCAATGATCATTGCAAAGCTTCCTGTGTACTACAAGCAGAGGGGTCATCTATTTTACCCTGCATGGGCATATGCTATACCTAGTTGGATTCTTAAGATCCCAGTTTCACTCTTGGAAGTTTCTGATTGGATACTTCTCACATATTATGTCATTGGATATGATCCAAATGCTTCCAGGTAATAATAAAAACTATGTCAACACATTCTCTTCATTCATTTGATTCGTGTGTGATTCATGTGATGAATGCTAGTTCTGCTTGTTTGGTTATTGCTCTAAGAAAAAATATAATTTGAAGCATGGGATATCCAAGGATCAAGAACTTCTTCTTCTTCTTTTTTTTTTTTTTGAATAAACACCATTTTCGGCCTCTGAATTTTTTCGTTTTGGACTTGGCGCCCCTTAATAAATCAAAACTCTTAGAGCAGTCCCTAAGCAATTAAAAATAGGACAAATCAACTACTGAAACAAACACATCAACCCCTAAAATCACCTGAGAATATGTTACAATATAACGTGTCAGGGGTCAATTTATCCTATTTTTTAATTGTTTAGGAGCTGTTTTGGGATTTCGATTTATTAAAAGACGTCAAGTCTAAAAACAAATTTCAGAAACCAAAATGGTGTTTACTTTTTTTTAATTTGAATTAATTTTACATAAATAATTATATTTCTGACAAAATAGATTATAATGATTGTTATCATTTAAATATACTTAGTGGCAGTCTAATAGTAATTTAGCGAAACAAATGTTAAGCAAGGAAATATGAGGAGGGTCAAAATTAGTCACACTTTGAAAAAAACAAAGAACATTGAAGAGTTTATAAGACAAAAGACTTATAAACTTTATGCCTTAAGATTTTAAATTAAATTAAATGCGAAGTTTCGCGTCCTGCATTATAGTCAAGTTTCTCCTTCCAAATATTTTTTGGTTGTTAATTGCTTTAATTTTCTACCTAGGGTAGTGTAAGTTATTATGGTGTGATGAAGCTTTATTATATTCTTAATAATTTATGCAGATTCTTCAAGCAATACCTGGTGCTATTTCTGGCGAACCAGATGGGTTCTGGATTATTTAGAGCACTGGCTGCAATGGGCAGGAACATGATCGTTGCTAACACATTTGGCTCTTTTGCACTTCTCGTTGTTTTAGTATTGGGCGGATTCATTCTTTCCAGAAGTAAGTCTAAATAGATAAAGTAATATTTCAATCGGTCTTGAATTTATATTTTTATTATGTGTATTATGAAAAAAAATTAATTTACGTGTACTACTGTATACTTTTATACACTATTTGTCTTCTGTTTTTATTTTGATTTATGTGTTGAGGTATATTATTTATGTATTATACATAACTGTTTCTATATTATCATATGTTATATTCATGTGTTTTGTGAATTTTTTTATATTGATCTTTACATTTTCCGCGTTATAAATGAGATGCATGAAAATGTATAATGATACACGTGATATTACCGTTACAAAAATAACTATTTTCTATATTCTGTACAGTGTATTGTGTATCGAGTGTTTCATGCATGTCAGTGCTTCATAAGTTCAATTTGATAGTGATGACTGATGATTCTTTCATTTGTTTGAATAATGTAACAGAGCAAATCAAGAAATGGTGGATTTGGGGTTATTGGATTTCACCAATGATGTATGCTCAATCTGCTATTGTCAATAATGAATTCCTTGGGAATAGTTGGCATAAGGTGATTTGATTTCTTGAACTACTGTTATTATAAATTAGGGTTAAATATTATTTTGATTTTTACAGTTTTGGTAAGATATTAAAATCATCTTAATTTTTTTTATATTTAAAATCGTCCCTAATATTTATTTTCGACTAATTTATTATTTCTCTATAACTTTATATATAGTTTGTCTCAAATTCAAACAAGACACTAGGAGTTCAAGTACTAGAGCTTCGTGGATTCTTCACAGAAAATTATTGGTATTGGATTGGAGTTGGAGGATTAATTTTCTATACATTATTTTTCAACGTGACCTATGCCGTGGCTCTTACATATCTCGATCGTGAGTAATTTTTTATTTTTATTTTTATTTTTATTTTTAGATATTTTTAAAAATTTTGAAGAAAAATAGAAAATAAGATGTAAAAATAAAAAAAAAGTAAAAGTTAACTATTTTTTTTTTCTAAGAAATCATAAAACTAAAAATAGTAAATTAAAATGCAACGAAATATATATAATTTGGACTATTTTACTCAAGTACCCTTGTTCTGGAAACTTATTCTTCAAATAGCCATATTTTTAAACAATTAACACAACTACCCTCGTTTGCCAAAAGGTTTAGCGTTTTTAAATAAAGAGGCGTCTTTCACAAAGTCGTTTCCCCCTAAATGCGTTTTTGCTAATGGCGTCATCTCATAGGGAGGCGCTAGCCGCTTCTACGCCTCCACGTAGATTCCGCTAAACGCAAAGGCGCTTCTAAATCAGCAAGTAAAAAAAAATTAGCTGCCACCGTGACCAAACAGGAGCGCTGCGTTAATTGTTTAAAAACATGAGTATTTAACGAATAAGTTTCCAAAACAACGATACTTGAGTAAAATAGCATATAATTTGTTATTCATTGATTCTTAGTTACTCAGAGTGATGTTTTTATATATTAACATTTATTTATTTTTGGCAGCACTTGAGAAGCGACAAGCAACAATAATCGATGAATCTGAAGACAATAATAATACAACTAATGGCATAGCTCAAGAAATTCAATTACCACGCATAGGTATCTATCTAATTTTTCTAAGTTAGATTAAACTCTTTGTCCCAAAAAAAAACCCTTACATATACATTAAAAATCAACTAACCGTATAAAATATTATCCAAAAACAAAATTCACCCATATTATGTACACGTTAAAAATTTTATATATATATATATATAATTAAGAAAGATAACCTTAAAATGAACCAATAAAAAATCTATAAAATATTTTTTTTTGTCTTAAATGAGGTTCGTGAATCCGAAATCTCTATATAATAAGGAAAGACAATGTCATATGAGCTACAACTCATAGACATCTATAATATGTTGATAATAATAAAAAACTCATAATCTAAGTTTAAATGCTAACAAATTAAACATTTTCAATCGTCTTGTAGAAAGTTCCACAAGATCTAATGCTTCGAGCAATAATGGGAAGAGTAAAAAAGGCATGATTCTTCCTTTTCAGCCACATTCTATCTCCTTTGACAAAGTAGTATACGCCGTTGATATGCCTCAGGTAAGAATATAAGTGATTTTCAAATTTGGCTTCCAAATAATTTTGTTAAGGCACTCTTCAAAAAAAAAAAAAAAGAAAATCATTATTTGCTCACAATCTAATTATCCCTAAGTCTTCAAATTTTATAATTGGCAGGAAATGAAGAAACAGGGTATAGCAGAAGATAGGTTAGTGCTTCTAAAAGGTGTTAGCGGTGCATTTAGGCCTGGTGTTCTCACAGCTTTGATGGGTGTAAGTGGAGCCGGAAAAACTACTCTGTTGGATGTTCTCGCCGGCCGGAAAACCGGTGGATATATTGAAGGAAGCATAAAGATTTCAGGATACCCTAAGAAGCAAGAAACATTTGCTAGAATTTCCGGTTATTGTGAGCAAACCGATATCCACTCTCCTCATGTCACTGTTTATGAATCCTTGATTTATTCAGCATGGCTTCGGTTACCCGTTGAAGTCGATTCCAATACAAGAAAGGTACACACCAATGTTTTTCAGATATCGAACAGTCAAATACATCAAATTACTTTTGTAAAAAATACAACAGTGAATTAAATTAGTTATTCTGCTAATTAGATGATGATATGTTAAAAAAAATTGTTATAAATAATGGGTTAATAAATAATTGTAGATGTTTATTGAGGAAGTGATGGAGCTTGTGGAATTGAACGTGTTGAGGAACTCCCTGGTTGGATTGGCCGGAGAAACTGGACTCTCAACAGAACAACGCAAGAGATTAACTATAGCGGTTGAATTAGTGGCTAATCCATCCATAATCTTCATGGATGAGCCTACTTCCGGTTTGG
>JASCZI010030284.1:110431-123295 GCA_036250425.1 Stylosanthes scabra
GATGAGGACAGTTAGGAATACAGTTGACACTGGAAGAACAGTTGTCTGCACCATCCATCAACCAAGCATCGATATATTTGAAGCCTTCGATGAGGTATATATTTATATAGTAACTATTCACGTGAAAATGTCTTTATGATAAACAGTTTTGTTAAATTATTTAATAGTTTCTAATTATTATCTTCGTATAAAAATATCTTTCTCATTATGATTTAATAAAAGTTTTGGTTTATAATGCTTGAATGAGTGTATGTACTTGATATTTGATATGATAATTTTGCTCGTCATGTTAGTTATTCCTATTGAAGCGTGGAGGACAAGAAATATATGTTGGACCATTGGGTCATCATTCACGGCATTTGATCAAGTATTTTGAGGTGTGATGATACAACTTAAATTCACTAATATTTAAAAATTAATTATATATATGAACAATTCTTGAGCATAAGATCAAAGATGCTAGTTTTGGTAATTATTTTTTTCTTTCTAATATTTAATTTCCATTATATATAAAGAGCATTGATGGGGTTAGTAAAATCAAAGATGGTTATAACCCAGCAACTTGGATGTTAGAAGTTACAACTCCAGCACAAGAGCAAAACCTAGGTGTTGATTTTCATGAGATATACAAAAATTCTGATTTATACAGGTAAGCATGAAATTTATTTCTTTTTCAGTAAATATTAAATTCTCCCTAATAACAATTTTCAGTTTGGACGACACAACTCTAATGATCAAGAAATTCCAAATCAATTTTAACCATTTGAAAATTTGGACACATGACCTCGGATATCGATTGGTAAATCGTTTTAGCTAGTTTACGATTTTGATCGACAAACCGATTTCAGGAAGCTATGTGTTCAAATTTTTAAATGATTGAAGACTAATTTGAAAATTTTGGATTATTAAGAATGACGTCGTACAAATTGAAAAAGGTCAAAGTCGAAAAAATTCTTAATTAGCATTATTATTGATTATTCTTTAGGAGGAATCAGAACCTCATAGCAGAATTGGGAAACCCTGCCCCAGGTTCAAAGGATCTATATTTTCAAACTCAATATTCGCAACCATTTCTGGTTCAATGCCTAGCTTGCTTATGGAAACAACATTGGTCGTATTGGCGCAACCCGCTGTACACGGCGGTTCGGTTTTTTACCACCCTCGTCATATCCTTGATCTTTGGAACTGCATTTTGGAATCTTGGAAACAAATAGTAAGTCAATAATGCAATAATATAGAATGAAAATTAAAGAAATATTAAACCTCATAATTAGTGCATTTGTTTGTTTTTTTTTTCTAAAGAAAATATTGCACACTGCTAATTATTTAATTTATTTGGTGGTTTTTGTAGTTCAAACAGCCAAGATCTTTCAAATGCCATGGGATCAATGTATATTGCTATTTTGTTTTTAGGGGTTCAGAATTCATCTAGTGTACAACCAGTTGTAGGAGTTGAAAGAACTGTCTTTTATAGAGAAAGAGCTGCTGGAATGTATTCAGCTTTACCTTATGCAATTGGACAGGTAATAATATCCTTTGATTCTATTTTTTTTTTTTTAATAAAAAGTCCTTAGAATTTTTATTCATTCGTCTAAATAAAAAAAAATTCAATAAAAAATATACACGAATAACAAATGGAATATTATTGTATAAATAAAAGTATAAAAATTATTTAAACACATGAATTTAATTAAACGAGATCGATAAATTAAAATTAAATTCACATAAAACTCCATTATTTCTTAGAGATTTCTTTTTCTGCCTTAGTTTTACTAAAAAATTTATCCGCATAATAAAAACAAACCATCATATATGTGTTTAAAATTAAATTCACAGAAAAATTTCCTTATTTTTAACCATGTATTTAATCTTGTGATTAATTATCTGTGTTATTTTACCTATTTTAATTTATATTTTATATTAAGTGACTTTTTTTTTCACTCATACCCAAAAGCTTCAGTTCACTACGGAACCATCACAAAAATCGCCGAAATATCCCATTTGGTAGCGATGGGCAAAAACTGTTGCTATCTGCCCCGGATTTATTATAGTACAAGAAAAGACACATGTTTTTATTAATTTTAAATGAATTATCATGCGCCTTTGTTAACATTTATACATGTATATATATTGATATGTATATGACATGTTACACAAGAATAATTCATTCCAATATATTATTGTGACAGGTGTTAATAGAGCTACCTTATGTTTTTGCCCAAGCTGCAACATATGGTGTGATAGTTTATGCCATGATTGGATTCGAGTGGGATGTGAAGAAATTCTTTTGGTATTTGTTTTTTATGTATTTCACATTATGCTACTTCACCTTCTATGGCATGATGGCTGTGGCAGTCACACCAAACCACCATATTGGTTCCATTGTTGCTGCTGCCTTTTATGGAGTATGGAACCTCTTTTCAGGATTTCTCATTCCTCATACAGTAAGTATTTCTAATATAATATCCCAATGCTTAATAATTAAGTAATGTCTTTTTATTTTAAATTTCTTTTCATTATGATAATAAACTTTTGAAATATGTTAATTTATGTTATACTATTAAATTTTATACGATTAAAAAGTTAGATTAATTAATTTCTTATTGCATCTATTTTTTCTAAATTTTTTAATAAATAAGAATAAGAAATTCCGCTCAAAATGACAGGGGATAGAGATGAAAAATTATTAGAAACCTAATTTTGCGGCATATTGACTAAGGTTCGAGACAAATAAAAAAGAGTTTGGTAGAAGAATTTATACTCTAAATTCTAAGTCGTTTTTAAAAAAAATTAAATTAGATACATGGTCAATTTATTCGCCAAACCCTTAAATAATAGAATTTATATCAGCGATAAATTAGTTCTCGTTCTGTTGGGTTGGATTAGTGGTTATATTTTTTTTTTATCAATAATTCTATGTAAACAAGTGATTTAACCAATCAAGTTATTTATTCTATACTAAATAGAATATTATTTCGATGTTAAATAGAACTTTATTCACGTGCTATGTCTTATACTACCAAATAATATTCTATTTAACATATAAATAAATAACTTGGATGGACTTGATTGACCAAAATCTCTTATTCAAATAGCATTACCTATTTTTTATTATCATAATTAGGTTATAAGTATTATTTTATGATGTTAAAACTGTTAATTTGAATTTGATTTCAGAGGATTCCAGTGTGGTGGAGGTGGTACTATTGGATATGTCCTGTAGCATGGACCTTATATGGATTGGTTGCATCACAATTTGGAGACATAACTCATGCAATGGAAGAAGAATATAATCTCCCAGTGAAAGACTTCATAAGAGGTTATTATGGTTTCAGGCATGATATGGTTGGAGTTTGTGCAGTTGTGGTTTCTGGATTTGCAGTCTTATTTGCTCTCATTTTTGCTGTTGCAATCAAGCTCTTTAACTTTCAAAATCGATAGATGATGGGCCATTTCAATTGATCCTTGATTCTTGAAGCATATATATAAATTTTCAAATAACTTTATTATTTTAATCATAATATAATATTTATTTGTATTTATCATGTTTATGTACTAGTGGACTTAGTTCCTCTTATACAAATTTAAAGTTTAATTTATGAATGTAAGTTTTTTTTTTACCATATAAATATATCAATGGATGTATATAACAGTATATTGGAGTCACCAATTCTTACATCTCATAATATTTTTTTTAATAAGTCATCATAAATATTTGTAATATATTTTCTGTTGAAAAAAGATTAGGGAGCCAATATATTATAGTCAATAAGAGTCAACATATATTATGGATGATAATTTAATTATTAATATATGAGTTACGGATGATAACTCATATAAATTTTGGATGATAATTTAATTATTGACTTCATAACGTTGGTTTCGTAACATTATTCGTCCCTCATATTAAGCTACCGCATGTGAATATTTGTTTTCTTAAAAAAATGCTAAATTAACTTAAAAAGAATCATTATATATTTTTGTATATTTATACATTTAGATTTACATATATTTTTCTAACTAAATAATCAACTATCAAAAGATTGTAATAAGATAAATTGGGTCAATAATCTAGTGTTTTATACGTGATTGTGGATAATAATTAAGTAGTGATGGAGATCTAAATTGTGCAAATGGTGTAGGAAAGATTTTGATGTTTGTCATCTTTGTTGTTGAATGCTGACATATTTTCTTATATGTAAGCTAAGGTCTAGTTCCTGTATTCTTATACTTTGTTGAAAGTTTGAACAAATTATATATAAAAAAAAAGAAATTGTCATTAGAATAACCAAATATGTTATGATAGAATAATTAAACTTGTAATAAACGAATAATCAAACAAGTAATTAATCAAACTTGGATTGGAATTGTTTTAGCAAAGAATGCTAATTGGAGAGATGAAACTATGATGACTATAGGTTCGTTCTAAGTTTGGTTTCTTTTGTTTTTTTTTTTTTTTCCTTTTCATTTATAATCAACAAATTAAAAATATATTAGTTAAATATTAGTTTATTTATTTGTTTAAATAAATGTCATAAATTCGAATTTTATCTTATATATTCAAACTCAATGATTTGGGACAAATCTTTAAATAAAATTAAAATCGGCAGCGACTTAACCTTTAACTAATCAGGTTAATACTACGATAAAACAAAAAAAAAAATTAATAATTTTGTTTATTCTTTTCAATCACATTTTCCCACCCTTGTCTCTCTATGATGATCATGATCATTATATGATCATGAGTAACATCATCCCACTCCTCTTCATCGTCATCAACCGACACCTAGCCCTCTACCACTCTCATTCTATCCAAGAATTGCCGTTTTAATTATTGTTCTTGAAAATTTATATGAAAGTGGTTTTTGATTTCCTCTTCTTTTTTTTTTTTTTTCTTTTTTGGCTTTTCTTAACGTTAGGTTTTGGTCCCTAGCTACTAACATTATCCTAATTAATATATGTCATGATCACATCACATTATTGTTTATAATTTATAAATAAAGATGAAATAATAATAACGTGCGTTAACATCTGTCTATTTGTGGCACACCTAGATAGCGTGGTAGGCCGTCCTATTAAAGAATAAAGAAAGCTTGCAAAATATAAAGCTGTAAGAAAACTCCATCCTTTGGAAGTGAATTAATAACCAAAGAAATATGCCCCTTTTCTTGATCAACTTGCGCCATTTATCCTCCACATAATCCATTATCTTAGGAGATTAGCCGTTTTTAATTAAATATTCACCAGCTAGTGCACTTAAGTAATTATCGAAATTCAAATTACGTTTTGTGCATATAACAATTCATTTATTAGAGATAAACTTGTAAATAAAATTCAAATCTACAATGAATTAATCATTATGTTGAACATGTTGAATGGATGATATCATAGAAAATTAAAAGATAATAATAAATAATTTTTGCTTTTACATTTATTTGGATTAAATAATCATTAATGACATGGCATTAGAGCTTACAAGTTACAATCGATAAACTCAAAAAAAAAAAAGAAATAACATAAGATAAATAAAAAGAGAAAAAAAAAAGCCTATTCAAAAAGTTCACTCAAACTAAAACAATTTATAAAAAAATTATAGAGTTTAAAATAAAAATTCAAATAATCACATCGCTCTTGAAGGCCTAGCTACTTCAAAGTATTTAACTATTTATAAGGTTTTTTCTAAGTAAAATATTGTTTTTATCCTTAACGTTTGTGATAAGTTTTAAAGATGTCTCTAACGCTTAAAATGTCCTATTTATATCTTTAACGTTTTAAAATTGTATCAATTTTGTCACACCAACAACTCTATTTAAATAAATCGTTATAATCTACTCTTTCAAATATAAAATTAATTCACCAACAACCTTTTAGATAGAATCTTTACCATAATCACACTCTTGAACAACTAAAAAATGGTAAGGTTTGGATGAGGAAGAAGAAGCATTATGAGTTTTTTATTTTGGTCTTTGTGTTATATTCATTCAGTGCGAGAAATAATAATGGACTCGCATGAAGTGAATTGAACATCTCACCTATAATATTTTGGTGTTGTTAACTAACATTTACGTATTTGATTTTGTTAGTGATTTTTAGTATTGTTTGACAGTGGGGCAATATTGATATTATTTCAAAACGTTAAGAATACAAATAGGATGTTTTAAACGTTAAGGGTATAAATAAAACATTTCAAATGTTAGAAACATCTTTAAAACTTATTACAAATATTAGAGATAAAAACTATATTTTATTGTTTATTTATTTTTTAAAAAAAGGGAGAGATCAACAAGAAAGATCTAATAGAGGTAGTTATTGTAAAGTTACATACTTACATAACAGTAAAGAGAATATGGTAGTTATCCAGACTGTTATGTATATATAGTTATGGCAGATTATTCTGGTAAGTTAGTTGTACTTAAACTTGTGATTTATATTATAGATTCTATAATTAGTCTTTTATAAGTACTTTATTACAACACCGAAAAATTTAAATTATTCAAGGATTTAGAATACATATATATAAATTCATAAAGGAGAATTTGACCTTTCTGTATGTATGTATTATAATATTATTATATTCCAGAGGCTTGCTAAACTTACATTTGTATATAATATTAATAATTTTATTTGCACGTCAAAATATTAAATTGTAAAATAAATCATCATGTATTTATGAATATATATATAGTTTTATATTTTAATATATATTATATACTAATAATTGATTTTGATGTGCAATTAGTATAACCTATATAATATAGGAAAATTATACGATATGTCGTAAAAAGTACGGTATACCGATATTTCAGCGCTTGTTGGCCGTTGATCTTAATTGATTTTAATTACAAAATCAATATATGATTAAAATCGATGGTTAAAAGTGCTGGAATACCGATATGCCGCGATCAATATAATCTTGCTATAATATATCATATACACAAATTTACAATTCAAAAATAAAAGAGAAATTGATGAGTCTTAGTTATGAACATATACACAAAGTCATCAATCGCCACCTTTTATGTGCCTATAAATATTACACACTTGATTTAATTAATTATGCCACTTTTTCATATCTTCATTCTGAGGACAAATTCATTGTTTTAGTTTCTCCACCTTCTCTGTCTCTTCTCTGGTTTCTCTTTACAAAGCAAAAAGTTTTAGAGGTAAACTACACCTAAATAATATTTTTTAAAAAAATATAAAATACATATATGAAAATTTTTTCAAATATTTCAAAAATATCATTGTTTCAATATTTTTAACCATTAATTTAAATTATAAAATACATATATAATATATACAATTTATAAGTTAAGATTAACGGCTAAAAATTACTAAATAATATTGCTGTTTTTTTTAAATACTTAAAACATTTCATATATATATATGTGTGTGTGTTCACTCTTTAATTTCTTGAACATAATGTGTTAATTAATTGTGTTTGTGGTTGATATTTATATAGCAATGGAAGGAAGCGATGATATGTATAGAGCAAGCAATAGTATAAAAAGATCAAGTAGTTTCACACTTTGGAGAAACAGAACCACAAGCTCAGACGTTTTCTCAAAGGCATCATCACGTGAAGATGAAGAAGATGATGAAGAAGCTCTTAAATGGGCAGCACTTGAGAAGTTACCAACATATAATCGTTTGAGAAAAGGGTTATTAACAACATCTAGAGGTGTGGCCAATGAGATTGATATCACTGAGCTTGGATTCCAAGATAGGCAGAAGCTTCTAGATAGATTGGTCAAGGTTGCTGAAGAGGACAATGAGAAGTTCTTGTTGAAACTCCGACAACGAATCAATAGGTATAATCATAAACCCTAAACCCTAAGGGAATAATATAATCATATCATTACAAAATCTCTAATTTATTTTTTAAAAGGATATGAAACTATTCTATAAATATTTTCTCATTTATCTTGTCTCCATTAATAGAAAATGATAAGATAACATATATTTTTTATCTCTAATATTTATTATTTTATTTTTAATAATATTTTTAACGTTTAATATCATTATGTGAACGGTAACTTCATCTAAAATATTAGAGTCCAAATTATGCTTTGAAAAAAAAAATTGAAAACTTTAATAATAAAATTATTGTTAAATAGTGTCATAAAACTAATTTTCCTAAAAACCTAAATTAATAGGAGAAAACATATAAATGATTATATACGTAACACGCTCTCTCATCCAATGCCTCTTCTTTTTCCTTTTATTTTGTGTGTGATTGGTTAAATTTTTGCATAGGTTTACTTTCTCCTTTAATTTTCCTTGTGCTAAATTAATTCTTTTTTAAGCTTCGACTAAGTATCAAATTCTAGACTTTCAGTCGTTATAGAGCTCTATAGTAGATTGATATCATATCACTACAAAATATTTGGCAGATAGTAGCGGTTCTAATTTCGTTTAGCGGCGATTTTGTCAACCGCTGCGTATATGTGTGCCGCAAACGTTTCACAGTGATTTTCGGTTCTAATTCCGTTTAGCGGCGATTTTATCAACCACCGCGTATACGTGTGCCGCAAACGTTTCGCGGCGATTTTCTCATAATCGCTGCAAAATGGTTTTTTTTAATGACTTGTATACTACTCTCCTCTTACACTAGGGGCTGCATCTTTTTATAATTAATTTTAAAAGTTACTTTGGGAGGGATTCGAACACGGAACAGATGGGTCCAAGTTTCTTCGCTTCAGCATGTCTTCCACCAAGCCTATACAACATTCAATATATATAATGCAAGTGATGTATTATTTGAAATGGTACAAATTTTAATTATTAAAATTTTTCAATAAGAGACCTAATTAAATTATGATTTATTTTTTATTATTTATAAATAATATTTTTTTAACTCTAAAAATTGATATCATCACTTTTTAATTAATTATATCGAAGTGATATGAAATATTATTTTTAACATGTAAATTTTCTTTTATTATAATTTTATGTAATTATTTACATTTCTTTAATATATTTTAAAAAAAGGTAATGCTATATGTACACCTCTTTTTGGTGTACACCTCCAACCAAGTCCCAAACGAACAGATTTTTATATATACAACGAACATATTTTCATAGTTAACATGAACAGATTTTAAAACATGTTCGTTTGCTTTTAAAAATCTGTTCGTTCTAGTAGTAAAATTTTGTTCGTGCACGAACAGAAATCTATATATACAACGAACATATTTTATAGTTGACACGAACAGGTTTTTGTTTGCTTTAAAAAATCTGTTCGTTCTAGTAGTAAAAATCTGTTCGTTTAGGACTTGGTTGGAGATGTACACCAAAAAGAGGTGTATACCAAGATTAATTCTTTAAAAAATATGTTTTTTCAACAAATTTTATCTTGCAAAATTGCACAAAAAATCCAAAATATATACCAATTTTTATTTATCATTTTCATAAAAGTTATCTTAAAAGTGTTAAAAAATATATTGCTTTCAAACATATTAAAAAAAGTTATTAGCATGTATGAATATATAGGTAAATTTGGTTTTTTTTTTTTTTAAATTCCATTTAGTGGCGATTTTATAAATTTTCAAAACAGCTGAGAAATGCACCTTGCAGCCAAACCGCCGCTAAATAAAAAACTTAGCAGCATATTGTAAAAACGTTGCAAAAATTGCCGCCAATCGTTCTTAAAGCGCCGCTATCTGCTGAAACTATTGTAGTGTATCATTAAACTATTTCTTTCAAAAGCTTAAACTGATATACATGAATCATGAATGATTATATCTCTTACCAATAAATTTTTCATATTTAATTAGTAGTTAATATGGATAGCGTTATATTCTTTAATTATCTCTTCTCTTGTTTGTCTTTTCAACCTTGCTAGGGTTGGGCTTAGCATTCCAACAGTTGAAGTTCGGTTTGAACACTTAAATGTTGAAGCTGAAGTTCATGTGGGGAGTAGAGCTGTGCCTAGTTTTCTAAACTTTGCTATTAACCTAGTGGAGGTAAACCTAAATATAGAAAATTAATATTGTAGTGCTTTTTTAGTTAATTAGTTATTTTCTTGTGTGCCATTTTTTATGATGCAATTAGTTATTAGTCCCACTCTCACATTAATTGATCTTTAAATTATGACTTTGATATATATTGTAGAGTGTTTTGACTTTTCTCCACATTATGTCAAGCAAAAAGAAACAAGTGACTATCTTCAAAGATGTTAGTGGAATCATTAAACCTAGTAGGATGGCATTGCTTCTTGGACCTCCAAGTTCTGGAAAGACCACTCTACTTCTTGCTTTATCAGGAAAGCTTGATCCAGGTCTCAAGGTAAAATAATTCATGTTTGATTATTTTAATAACAGTTAAAAAATATATAAAGTAACACGTATTTATATACAAATTTAATTTTAATGCGCTGATAATTTGAAACATTTTATTATAATTATAATTGTTCTTTTGGATGATCAATTATTTCGGAGTTAATGAAAAAAGAAATTATTTTTAATGATTTGACATTATCTTATTGGATGCACATATAAAATCTTTTTACACTAACAATATATCAAAATTAAATTCTTTATGTACAAAAATATGTAACAAATAATTTTGTTATTGATTTTTTGTCTTTATTTAGAGAGAATTTTATAAAAAACAACACTGTAATGATGCATGATGGTTTCCTATTAAAATTCTTATAAAATTAATATTTATTTATTTTCATTTGAGCTATAGGTTTCTGGGAGAGTGAGTTATAATGGGCATGAAATGAATGAGTTTATCCCTCAAAGAACTGCTGCCTATATTAGTCAGCATGATGTTCATATTGGAGAAATGACCGTTAGAGAAACATTGACTTTCTCAGCAAGGTGCCAAGGAGTTGGATCACGTTATGGTTAGCCACATTATTATATTATATAGACCAAGGAATTTTTTTTTAATCATATCTTATTTAGGGTGTAACATAATTATTGGTAATAATACTAATTTTGGGATCCATATTTCAATAATAGACTTGCTATCTGAATTGTCTAGAAGAGAAAAGGAAGCAATGATTAAACCTGACTCGGATATTGATGTCTACATGAAGGTATGATGAGAAAAGAAGTTAATTAAAATCAAATCAATATTCAATACACTAATAAAATTAGAAGCAATTTCTTTGGAAGCATTATATATATCTTACTTGGTTAAGAGTCAAATTACTCCTTAAAAAATAACCCGACACTTAATTTAATTTTTGAATAATTTTGTTAATTTTTAAAAGATGTATATTGTAAGTCAAAGTAATTATTCTATTAATTAGATAATAATATATCACTCATCAATTAATATTTTGTGATTTTTGTCGGATGCTTGTCATTAATATGTGATATTTTCGTGCTATGTCATTATCTAATTCACAAAATGATCAATTTGACTTGCAATTATATTTTTCAGAGACCAATTAATATGATGAATAAAATCTCTCGGTATATAATTTAAAAAATAATTTATCTTTTAGGATAAAATTGAGTATTAACCCAACGTTACAACTTACATTTGATTGGCTTCGATAATATAACAGGCAACTACAATTGGAGGACAAGAAGCAAGTCTGGTAACGGATTATGTACTAAAGGTAACCCTAAAATGTTCTGTGTATAGTAAAATCAGAACTTGAGAAGAGAGAATATGAGAAATGGTGTATATTGAATATAGTTGATGAATGGAACTACTACTTGACATCAAATAAGTTTAACAACCATAACGGACACTAACTAGCTACACTTATCCTTTGTCAATTACATTTATACCCTTAACATAGAAATCTCTCTGTCTTTCAAAGTTTCAATTTCAAGTAAAAAAAAAAGTTTCAATTTACAAAATCATCCATAGAAAATTTACTTTAAACTTTAAATATAGATTCTAGGGTTGGATGTTTGTGCCGATACAATGGTAGGGAACGAAATGGTGCGTGGTATATCGGGAGGACAACGGAAGCGAGTTACTACAGGAGAGATGCTAGTTGGACCAGCAAACGCTCTGTTCATGGATGAAATCTCGACAGGTTTGGATAGCTCAACAACTTTTCAGATTGTGAACTCTTTGAAGCAATATGTTCACGTCTTTAACGGAACCGCGTTGATCTCCTTGCTGCAACCGGCACCGGAGACTTATGAACTTTTCGATGACATTGCTTTGGTCTCTGATGGTGAAATTGTCTACCAAGGACCACGTGAACATGTTCTTGATTTTTTTGAATACGTCGGTTTTAAGTGTCCTGAAAGAAAAGCCGTTGCTGATTTCCTTCAAGAAGTAAGTCAAACTTATCTTCTTGTTTCTCTTATTTGAATGATTTTTTCGTAATAAATGAAATGCCTATTTTAGGATTTAGAGTTTATGATTTATAATTAAAATTATCGATTAAAAATGTGTAATTATTTTGAGTAAACTAAGTCTTGAATTTTAATCATTTCTGTGAATTATGTATAGTATGTTATGAAATAATTAATTACCAAGAAGTCTTTAGATCTAATTAAGCTGTCTCTATCTTCTTATAGGTAACATCTAAAAAGGATCAAGAGCAATATTGGGCAGAAAGAGATCATCAACCTTATAACTTCATATCTGCTACTCAATTTGCCAGGGCATTTCGGTCTTTTCACGTTGGCAAGAGAATGGCTGATGAACTTTCAATTCCATTTGACAAGTCAAAGAATCACAGGGCTGCATTAACCACCAAAAAGTATGGTACTAATATGAAGGAACTATTAAAGGCTAACTTCTCAAGGGAGTATTTGCTCTTAAAAAGGAATTCATTTGTTTATATCTTCAAGCTAAGCCAGGCAAGTTTTAGCAACTTTATTTTTAATATATATATATATATATATATATATATATATATATATATATATTAATAAGTTA
>JASCZI010030285.1:5957-16422 GCA_036250425.1 Stylosanthes scabra
GACAATCCAAAACAAGAAAGATCTAATTATTTCTCAATATATTAAACCTTTAAATACTAAAATCAAAGAATCAAACAAGAAACAAATCAATCATCTATGTGATAAAAATACAGATTCATACATGGCATATTCATTCAAATTATTATCTCTAATGCAATGAACAAACATGAAAGATCATTCTTGAACTAGTTTATGACATCAAGACTAATGCTAAACCAAATTTTATGTCACGTATTCAATTCAACATCAATATTAACAATTCACAAACCATCAAATAATATGTTTAATCTCATGATCTAGAATAGAAATTAAACCAAGGTAAGAACTAATTATACCTCTCGGTTAATTTGATTCTTGAATTGATGAACAAGAAGAATCATTTGAATTTGATGAAGAACTTGCAGACTTTGATTAGAATGTTGGGTTATTCCATTAACCTGACAGTGAACAGAGCTCCTCTTCCTCAATCTCTATGGTGTTTAGCCACTCATGATTATGAATGACTCAAGAAAAGTGATGGAGATAAATCTTGAATTCATAAGAACAATGAATCTTGGATGTAAAAATGCTATGAAGATGATTCTTGAATGTATGAACATTCAAAGAACTTAAGAGAGAAAGAGAGAAAAGAGAGAGAGAAATTTGCTAAGAGAGAATTGAATGAAAAACTGAATTACTGATTCTCTGTGTATTGAATTCCAAAAGAACTAATCTATATCTTGGTGACTTCAATGATTTCTAATCTAATCTCTAATCATAACTGAAAATTAGATGTAATGATGATGTCCTAAATCATTGGAATTCACCTATTTATAGATTTACATAATTTAAATGAAATACAAATTAGCTTATTAAATCAAATCAAATCTAAATCCAATCAAATCTACTAATCTAATTTCTATCTTATCTCTAGGAGATTTTACTAATCAAATTACAAATCAATCCCTTGAATTAAGCCCTTGATTAAACCAATTACATCTCCTAATTTATCAACCATTTTCCACCAATTTATTTCAATTAGGATGCACTTCCAGTAGGAGCTTGATGTCCCACGTTACCAACGCCTGCTTGGACGTTTAGAACGCCCCAAAACATAGAAGACTCTTGAGACTTTGGGTGTTCAAACGTGGAGAGGCGTTTTGCTCTTATGAGCTGGCGTTTTCCAACGCCTCATGGCGTTTTCCAATGTGGAGTGGCGTTACCAACGCCCCACTTGGAGTGCCTACTGGAAGTGATCTTCCAAAATTCCACTTAATTCTTCAAATAATCTTCCACTTCTCTTAATTGTCTTGCTTTGATCTTAATCATTTCTTCTTTAATTCTTTCTCTTCTAATTTTTTTGTAAATCTTGTTCAATTCCTGCAATTGTCATTGAATTCAAATACTTAAAACTATGATGATAAAAGATGATGAACTTTATTGAGTATTAAACTAATTATTACTTAGTTTGCAAGAATGAATCATAAAAATCACTAATGATGCTCATGCATCACAACAGCAAAGAAAATCATTTTTTGAAGCTCCTTTAAGACTTCTCAATTAGCATTTGAAGTCAGCATTTTTTTCGGAGATTCTATTGCATTTAGGGAATGGTCCTATTGCATTTGTTGCTTCCATAGTTAATGAAATTAATCTCTGGCAACAACATTTAAAAAGGGGAACAAAAATCTAGAGTTGAATCAGTTAACAATCAAACCAGTAGGGAATAATTGCTGGAGAATGATTAGAAAGAGCTAATATAAAGTTGAATCAGTTAGCAATCAAATCAATAGTAAATAATAAACCAATCTATGATATTCAAAACTAAAAACATAACCTTCAATGGACATTTTTAATCAAAACGTTGAAAAAATAAATGCAATGTACATCAAAGAAGAACACAAACACATCCATTCCAATAAGACATAACTATGAGGCAAACTAAATAACAAAAAACTGTGTAATATAATTCATACAATAATTTAGCAGAACAAACAATGACAATTGAAATGAAGGAGGAAGAAATCAAGATGGCTTAGAAGAGCACGAATCCACATTTGTCGATTCAACCTAACAATAAACCAATAATTTTACCAACAATTTGTGCCCTAATTTACAGAAGAAAGAAAAAAGGTGTTCATTGAATAGAATTGGGAGAGAAAAGAAAGAAAGAGTATATAAATGCGAAGCAACAGAATAAGAGAAGAACCTACCTCACAGATTCAGTCAACCAACAATCGGAAATTGCGGAGACTTGTCGAGGAAGGAGGGAACAAGAGCTTCAAAAACCTAACAATCCCTACAACCTATATCAGAAACCGCCACCCTCAAACCATAGGTGACAGTTGGCGAACGTGCCTCACCCATGAAATCGGGAATCCCTACCTCCTCACGAACCGCCACCCTCAAAATGGAGGCAGAGAGTAGGCGAAGCTTGGTCTTCCGCAAAATCCGCAACGACCTATGAAGACCAGAGCAGGCTACACGTACGTGCTACCACACAGGGAGGGAGAGCTGATTTAATAGAGAAGAATTTCAAAAAAAATTCAGAAATCCATGAAAATGCCAATTCAGCATGGAGAGGATGGGAATTATAAGTCTATAGAGAGAAATGTTTTATAAGATAAGTTAAATGTATATAATACACAGATGTTGGAAAAGGAAATAATGTTATATTAAATAAATGTGTTGGAAAAAACAAGGTTTTTTTTGAAGGAGAAAGAGTGTTCAAAAATTAAATAAGAAAGCTAAATAAAATATAAAAGATAAAAAACGTTTATAGAATATGAACAGAAATTTTGTTCCGCAAAAGTTATTGCTGTATAATTAGTTATTTCTTTATTGATTTATTTATTAATATACCAATTTGAAAATTTGCGATAAAATGCTTTAAAGACAATTTTTATTGGAAAGTTTTAGTCAGATTGAGATAACAATTTTAGAATGTGCCAATTATTATTGACTTAGATTTCACCAGAGACAAGTTTCTTTAATTTTCAATTTTTTTATTTATTTCATAACTATTTTTGTTCAATGGGCAATTAAACTACTCCTTTTTTTTTCTTTTCTTTTTTATTTTATTTTTTCAACAACAAAGAAAAGCTCGATGATGTTACTGAAGGCTTTGCTTCTACCTTTGGCTGTAAGGATGGCAAAGATGATAATAGGTACATTTACAACTCATAATCAAAGTTGAGATGAGAGTATGAGATTTCCTTGATTCCAATACTTTGTTTATTTGGCCAAAACAGTGACGTTAATAATTTTCTTTTTTATGCGATTGCTTGAGTATATAGATAGTTAGCTTATTCCTTTGTTAGTTAATTTCTTTCCAGCAATGAGTAACTTGTTAATTTTTCTTTTCTACATTCTCATTGTTCTAGATTTGATGCTGGAACACTTGCAATTGGGGAAGCAATTGGTTAAGAATCAGCAACTGATTACTTATTTGGGATTGCTATGCAACTAATTCATTATTATGAAATAACTTATTCCTTCAATCTCTTTTGTATTGAAATTTTGTTAATGCTATATTTTTTTTCCCTCATGAATCGACAAAGTGGAGTCATGCTCTCGGAAGCGATTTTGATTTATTTTCCCTTCATTTCAATTTTTACTGGTTATTTATGAATCTAAATTATGAATTTATGTGGTGAAAATGATGATCATGATTACAAGAAGCTAAGGAATTTGTCTAGAATATCTTATTCACTGCACTGCACTGCCCTGCCCTGGCCCTACATTGGCTCATGCTTAGGACTGTCACTTGTTTTTATTATACAAACCCTTTTTTCTTTGTTTCTGTGGTACCCTTTTAATTTCCTCTCTATCCTTTCATTTCAATTCGATTCAATTCCTACTCATTGATGAACCACAATATTCAATCAACTAAAGCAAATATTACAACTACACTAATTTTATTATTTTATAATTCCTATATATTCTATTCTATCATCATACATACATACATATCTCTCTCTCTCTCACTCTCATACAACCACATTGCTCTATTACTCCACCTTAGCCGTTTTTATTTTTTATTTTTTTGCTTAGTTTCCTCTCCTCATTACAGCCTATCATAACCTGAATTATTATTACATTTTTTAAATCTGAGCATGTTTGTTTTGTTGTTTTGTTTCATAATAAACACTTGAATGAATGTATCTTCTTAATTGATTACATATTTCTAGACTGATATTTCCAGTTCATGTTTATGTGGCCTTCTTTAGTATCAAGGGTAGATTTTGTGGATTTGCATCATGTAACACCCCACTCGTTACTAATAGTACTTTTACTGTTATTAACAATGCTTTTCTATTTATTTAGTATTTTCTTCGTAATTGGTTGTAGATTGGCCCGCAGAATTTTCCGAGGTCCGAATTTGCGAAATCCGTGTATAGCCGTTTGACTTCTTGTGAAGAGCCGGAGCTAAAAAAAAAAAAACGTCGACCGCCGTTGACCGGCTTTAACCGGCATTGACCGGTTGACTAAGTGAACCATGGGTTGGTTAACCCATTGAACCGGATCACCCAAGTGAACCGGAGTTGAACCGAGGTTAAGTCGCGAAACCTCGAAAGCAGCCGATTCAGCGCAACTTCGCCTCGGCAACCTCAAGGCCGGCCCGAACCTTGAAGTCGGCTCATGTACTAACATGTTTGATGACAGAATGGTAGCCTTACAGAGAAAGTAAAACTCTGTTAGAAACGGATGACGGAAAGTTACCCGAGTTAGGGATTCGCTCCGTTTCGAATCTAGGGCCGCTCTTCGAAGCCGGGCCAGCTTCCTAGGGAATCTTGGGCCAGGAATCCACTAGTCTCAATGTTATTTACATTGATTCTAAGCTATTTGAGCAAGAAAAGTAAAAACAAGTGATCAAGTAATACCCGGTTTGAGATAACTTTACGTCCCGTGCACCGTTTTAAGTAACTTAGCCACCAAGTAACCACTTTTTCTCTCTCTCCCTCATAAATTTCGAGCTTCTCTCTCTCCTCCCTCACTATTCATCTTTCTTCTTCCAAACTCCAAAGAACTCCATGAAAACATAAGCTTTGGAGCTCCGTTCTTGGATTTTCGGAAGTCCGGATCAAAAAACTTTCTTCAGCAAAGTTGTTCCTCTCATCACCCTCTTCGCAACCATGTAAATCTTTTCAAGGTTTGTCAAAGAAATCTCCTTCTTTCTTTCCATAGCAGCCACGAAATCATGGCCCAATTTCATGGCTTGATTCCTTGAATTTCTGGTTTAGGATTCAAGTTATACACACTCCGAAGGTTCCAAAACTCAAGCCCTTTGTTCGTAGCTCAAATTAAACTCCTACCTAGCTCCATCATCATCATTTTGGCCATGAGGCTCTCATGGTGGCCAAAGATGTGTTCTTGATGTTTATTAGGTGTTTGTGAAGTGGTTTTGTGGATTAGGAAGCTTGGGAACATCAATTTGAGGTAAGGGTTAGGATTTAGGATTTTGTGAGCTTATGTTCTTGATTTGATACCTTTTTATTATTAATGTACATGCTGAAATTGATGACTTGAATGTCTTAATTATGTCTATATTTGTCTAATTACATGTTTTATTGAATGAATTTATGATTTGGATGATTTTTAGTGGTGATGTCCGAATTGGCCACTTAGTTTAGGGTTAGGGTTCTAAATTTAGGATTTGGGGCCAATGTATAATTACTATAAGTTTATGGCTTGGGTCTAAAATATAATTAACCATTAGTTTAGGGTAATGTCTTAATATATTAAAGTGTTGGGCGTAGGGTTAATTATTAGCAAATGTTGGGGTCAAAGTGTAAATACCCGAAAAGTTAACTTAGTTAAATTTAGCTAAGTTAGTGAGACCAAAAGCAATAATTAGTTGTTAGACCGGAAATTAGTTAGAACCAAGAATGATATAGTGAGCTAAACCCTTTAGACCTGATTTATTAACCTAGTGAACAAAGATGACAATTTTCTAAGTTTAGTTAGAATTCGGTATAGAATTTCGAAGGCGAACCGGCCGAGAACCTGTGACATCCCTAATTTTAGAGAATTAGGCTATCACCCTTCAATTTTGATTAATTCCCCTTTTCTCCCCCAAATTGGGACCCTATTGCTAATGTACACCACCCAACTTGCAACTCTACCTAGACTAACCCTAATTTCATCTAACACTCACACTTACACTACAGCCGTCACCCACACAACCCATCCCCATCTCTCTTCGAAGCAACAACAACAATACACACACACTCAAAGAATGACCACAACCCTAACAGACCAACTCACACACGCACAAACAGGGAAGAGAGGGAAGTGACGGCGCCGGCAAAAGGGAGTGCCGCCGCCGCCGCCGCCGTCGCTGGAACAAGGAAGAGAGAGAGAGGCCGAGACAGAGAGAACGAAACAGAGAGAGAGAGAGTAGCGTAGCCACCGCGACCTTGAGTTGCGCCGTTCATGGAGTCACTGCCGTCGTCACCACCATGGAGCCGCCGATCCTGCTTCTTCGAAACCACCGACGACGCCATGAGAAAGAAGAAGACTTCCTTGCTGCTGCTACTCCGACCAGTCACCGTCGCTGCTTTCGGATTTAATTACGCCGCCGTTCATGGGAGTAGCCGCCGTGCTCCTCGCCGTCACGTTGAACGAAGAAAAAGAAAGTGAAGAGGAGGACTCCACCGCTGTTGAATCTTCCGTCGCCGTCGAGTTACCAAGTCAGAATCGCCGTTGCATGTCGTACTGACATGCTTTTGGGTCGCCGGAGTTGACACGCCCGCCTTTACTCGCCGGAATTCATCATCGGCGTTGATAGGACCGCCTCTGGCCCCCGGAACAGCCGCGGTTGTCACCCAAAAACCCACCGTCGGTAAGGTTGTTTGTACTCTAGTTTCGATTCTTTTAATTTTTCGGTACCCACTATCATTGCATGCCGCTAATTACCGCTGCCATCGGTTCTGCATGTTGGAGGACCTTTAACGAAAGGAAAACACGGAGCCCAGCCACTGTAAAATCATTACCGATGTTGTGTTATGCGCCGTCATCACCGGGTATACGTTGCGGTAAGGTCGTTCTCTTTTTCGGTTTAGTTCGGTTAGTTCCTATAATGTTAATTGGTCACTGCATGTTGGTTTTAGGCACTGTTACGACAACTCCAGCAACCATATATACTCTGGGAATCACCGGAAGAACGTTGTTGTCTCCGGAGTCCGCTGTGGGTAAGCGTTAGTGTATCGTTAATTAGGAAATTCTGTTCAGTTGGTTGTTCTGGCGCTTAATTAGCCTCGTATTGCCGCTGATTGTAGTGTAACTATTAACTGTTATACGGGGATGGATTCTTGATGCGCTATTAGAAGTCCTGCCATTTTAGAGTCGCATTGGGTTAGGTGTTGAGCTGTTGCGGCTTTGCGGGAGCTAACGGTAAATTGGAGCATACGGTTGGAGCGTTGGAAACAAGGTAGGGGTTAACCTATTCTGAAACTAGAATACTTGATAAGTTAGTGTATAATGTGTAAATGAGTAAATGTCTGTTGATGTGCTTGAATCTATGTGCAATATTCTTGAGTTATGTGATGCTATTTGTTAATGCTCCGCTATTTCAAAAACAAAGACTAAGTTTACAAAAGGGTGATTTGAATATGAGGGAAAATGGTGGTTTTTGGGGTTTTGGGGCTTAGTCGAACTAGATGATTTGGAAGTGGTATTTGATTGTATTGTGTGCTTGCCTGTGTTGTTGGATTGGATTGCTGTTCTTGTTGGTTTGAGATGAATGATAACATGTGTTGCATGTGAATGATATATGAACTGCTGGCTTTTCGAAACTAAAAAGGAACGGGATAGGAAGTGGAATGTGATGGATATGGACGCCCAAATGAGGGGCTTGGATTGTAAAAAGGTGGCTAAAGGCCGGATGAGATGATGGTTAGTGAAAGAATGGTTTTTAAACTGAATATTATGAAATATTGCCATGTGGAATCGATTCACTTGGGGTAGGAATCGATTTGCTGGACTTGAAGCATTCGAATGATCGAAGCCTTCTCCCGGCGAGTCGATTCTGTCCTCGATGGAATCGATTCGTTTTCGAACAGAAGGCTTTGAACGATTCCTTGAATCGATTCGCCTCTCACCCGAATCGACTCGACTGGAATTTTGCAAACATGAGATTTTCTAAAGAGCAGTGAGTCGATTCTAAGGAAAGGGGGAACCGATTCGTATTTTGGCAGAACCCAAATTTACAACCTCGAATCGATTCGAGGGGCGTGGCGAGTCGACTCGATCCCTTGATTTTCAAACTACGACATTTTCTAAGTTAAGGGGGTCGACTCGGGTGTTCTAGAATCGATTTGTTTTCAAACTGATTTGAGGAGAACGCGTTTATATGATTTTGAAAAGAGAGCACATGGTACAATTCCACTTCCGAGTCCACGTTACTTGTTTTATAACTAAAGAACCGTGAGCCTAGGTATCAAGAGGGGCCTGTAGGGCTAACGACTCGGCCTACGGCGACAGCGGACCATCGGGAGTAGTAAGTGCCTGTGGGGTTCTTGTTTCCACGTGGGATAAGGACTAACGTCGCGGCTTACGGTAGCGGTAGGGGGGCCTCCTGCCAGCGTCCCAGCTACCAACCTAGGTTTTAGTCAATGAAAAGAGAAGGGAACCCCCATTTATTATGATTAAGATGTGAGAGATCGTTTACGATCGGGGCCGGGAAGAATGGTCCTCCGTGGAAGTACGAACGATGGTTATCCAGTGCTAGTTCTGGATCGGTCGGGTTGGCTATGATAACCGACTGGGTGAGCTCACCGTAGCCTGTAGGATTTAGGCATGCATCATTTGCATTTGATTGACATTGCTTGGGTGTGCCTACTTGTTTGTTAATTGAACTGCTTGCTTGTATGTGTGTGCTTGCTGTGTTGAACTGTTTGCTTGCGTGTTTTCTGTGCTTAAGTGCTCTATCTGGCTAAGTGGCTTGTAATGAATGTTTGTGTGCCTAATTGGGGTCTGTAGTGTCGCTTATATGCGCCGTGTCTAAAACTGATTTTCGTGAGGTTTTAATAAAGGGCGTGTGTTTCAAAGGAGCGGTTTTGAAAAGAGGTTTAATTTGGAGGAAAATGCTTTGGAAAACGGGGTTTACTTAATTGCATTATTTACTGCTATTTTGATGGTATTCTGTAAAGGTGAGAGCGTGGAATTTTGTTCTCACCCCTCTACAATTTTAGTGGCAGGTATAGGTACTCGGATTAAGATCTAGCTCGGATCATGAAGTACATGGTTCTGGGTCCGGCAAGGTAGTTCCCTAGAGTGGTTTCCCCCGCCTTTAGTTATCCATGATGTGTAGGGGGATAGGACGTATATATGTGATGTATTTAACTGTATTGAGTTAAAGTATTTGTACTTGTACATGTATGTATGTATATATATATATTATCCTGGTTACTGGTTGGCTGTAAAACAGGTTCAAAATGAACGTCGATAAATTGGGTAAGATCCGAAATACAGAGGAGACTCTGTCCGTTTTATTGTAGAACTAGTACGTTTTAATAAAGGCTCACTACTAAGTAACTATAGTATTTAAATAAAGGATGTAAAGAGGTCCATAACTCTTAGAATTTAGCGCGATCATGAGGTGCTAAATTCTAGGGTGTTATAGAACTGGTAACAGTTTTTTTAAACTATTTTACTGACAGTTAAATTGAACCTTTGGTTTAACCATATGAACTAAGTTTTAAAATCAATTTGGAACTAAAGATTAATGGTATGGTTCAGCTGGATTACTTTTAGTAAGTCACGGTTGAACCGAACCGAGTTCTCGGTTTGGTTTTTGTTCGAAATTCTAAGTTTGTAAGTGTCTGGTTCAAGGAAAATGGCTACGTTAAATACCTTAAAGTTATAAGTCAAGATTAGACCAATTTAGAGTAATTACCATGTTAAGAACTAGTAGAAGTACTATGTAAGAACCGAACGAGTATCTAGGAAGAAAAATAAAGATAATATAGTTAAATGTGACATAGTGTTGCATTCTACGAATTATGTCGATTCCAGAATTGCCTTATGAATTTCTAATTGGTTGGTTGTGGTCCAATCGAGCTATTGATTTAGTCTTCTTAAGTAAATCTTGTTTCATAATATTAAGTGCATAGCTGAACCGGTTTTCGGTTTAACCAGTTAATCACCAACTCGAGTCATCCTGTGATCACTTAGGCTAAGTTCCAAAGATTTTGATGGTCTTTTAATATTAGTTGATGTCAAAATAGGTTACGAATAATTGCTTAAGTATAGCGATTAACTTAGTAATTAATAAGAGGTAATTAGATCTCCAAACCATAAGTCTGATAGAATTACTACTGAAATGGCTAAGTTAGAATCTGATTGCTACTTGCATAAGTATGTGAACTATTAATAAAAAATACTAGGTATGGTAAAGTTGATTTGTTAGGTCTCTTAAAGTTAGAAGCTTCTATACATTAAAGATATGATGAATGATGATATGTGACTGTGTTTGTCTTATGTG
>JASCZI010030285.1:26260-36895 GCA_036250425.1 Stylosanthes scabra
TCCTCTCTCTCTTACTTTCAAAGATCAAACCACCCCTTTTACCAAGAACACTTTGAATGTTCATATGAACAATGATGAACATGAAGAACACCAAACCCTAATCTCATACACAAACACCATCATATCATACATCAATCTTCTTCTCTCATCTTCCTCTTCATCACTATCATATTACAAATAGCAAGAACAAGCTCCTACCCTTCTTGCTCCTCTTGGCCGAATACACATCACAATCACCTTCAAGGTTTTTCTTCAACAACAAGCTTGCTCCTTCCAAGCTCTCTTAGCCGTGTCATCATCACTCCTTTCCTTCTTCATTTCGTGGTTTTGGTAGAGGTAAGTGCAAAACCATTCTAGTTTATGATCCTAGAGAGCCCACATTCACATAAAGCTACCATCTTTGTTATATATTTTTGTTTAGGGTTCAAGCTCAAAGCTTTGTTTGGCCGTGTCACTCAAGGGGGCTTTTGGTGTCCATTCTTTGGCTATTACACGGGATCTACAAGAGGTAAGGGGGTTAAGGTCCTTAGATTTTATTTTGGGTCATATATGTGCTTGAAAAAGACTCGTATGCTAAAATGGCTCGGTAAAGATTAAAGCTTTAAAATGAATATGTAATGCTATGGTTGAAAGATTGAAGCTTTGCTTGAAAATATGAATGTCTTGCTTGCTTGAGTGCTTGATATATGATGATGCATTGCTATGCTTGATTGCTTGATATGTTTGTGCTTATGCTTGCCAAAAGTGGAATAATATGCCATAAGGCCATTCGGCCATATACTTGATGAATAAGCTATGATGATCAAAAAGTGTGCTTGCTATGTTGTGCTAAGAGGCCGAGGGTTTCCCTCAAGTTTGGGCAAAAAATGTAATAATTAAAAGATCTACTAAAATATACATAAATCGGTTCTAAAAGATTAATAATTTAAAGTGAAAAGAAATATGTTTTTGAAGCTAAGGGTAAAATGGCCATTAAATATGTTTTATAAAATTTCCAGAATTAAAGTATTTCAATAAATATGTTTTAAAATGGTTTTAGCCTCGGAAGTAAAAAGAAATAAGCTTTAAAGTGGCTTAGAGTATTTTTACTAGTTTTGGGGTAAAAAGGGTAAAAGTGTCATTTAATAAAAGTCATTTTCAAAAAATTTTTTATGGGGACTTAGTATGTGTCTAATGAACTTAAATATAAAATTTGAGGCTTAAATAATAAAGTTAACTTAGGTAAATAAATTAATTACCTCGACTAGTTAAGAAACCGAAACGGGCATAAGAGTCCAAGGGCAGTATCGTCATTTTAAAAGTATCTTTTGTTAAAATTGTTTTTACAAGAGATAAAGGGATGTGTTAGTGTTGAAATGCAATAGGTTTGACCTTCATAGGTTTTGAAACGAAAAAGTTATAAATATTTTCGTAAACTAGTGCATTTCGGTTCTTAAAGGAAAGTGGTAAGGGCGGAATTGTCATTTAACTTAATAAATGGCAAAACTGTTTTTACAGTGGGTAAATATAAGTGCTAGAAAGTAAATGGCTTTGTTTTGAGTCGAAAAGGATTTAAAATGAAGTTTCTATGCGAGTTTTAGTAAACTAGTGTTATTTCGGTTTCTCGGGAAATAACACCAAGATTAAAAAGGGATTTAAATTTAAAAGTGCTTGATTTTGGAACTTCCCTAAAGAAAAGCGTTTTATAAACACAAGATAAGATGATGAAAGATATAATGAGCTAAATAAAAAAATATCTAAGAGAACGGTTAGTATTGAAGCTAACCAATAATTAAAAGTGATGATAATTACATTGAAAAGCTAAAGAGACATAATAAAAGATAATGGCTTAAGAAAAATAAATATATCTTTGGAGAAAATATAATTAAAGTACTTATGATATGAAAATGGTCTTTGGAAATTAATATTATATGTAAGTATATATATATATATATAAGAGAAGAGTGAAAGACTTACTTTGAGTATGATAAGTATCTTATTATAAAAGTAAAGCTAAAGTATTTTGATATGATAATAAGCCAAGTACTAAAAAATGGTAACTATATTTGAATAAGATATATTATGGCTATATACAAAGAAAGGTCTCGAAAAGAATCTATGAGATATATGATCATAAGCTACTAATAATATAAGCTAAGTGCAAAGACTATAAGTTGATAAAAGCCACGAAGAATGATAATCATAATATGTTAATCACTTAGCTATGATAGGCTCTCATAATTGGATCATATGAAATCGAGAAGTAAAAGCCTCAAGAAAATAATAGAGCCTCCTGTGTAAATATGTGGTATAATGAGAAAGCTCCAAACTTGAGTGAGTAAACCTAGATGTGACGGTTGATACCGATTCGGTTTGGTCGACGATGGTATGGGACACGGCGATCGAACCGGGTTTCTTCCTTGGGAATGGTTCATGGTTCTGGACCGGTTTAATCCCTTGGAATGGATTGGAATGGCAACCGACCAAGTATTGGTCCTATCGGACTTGTGTCACTGTCAGACCGGTTGGTTCAACTAAGCCATGTAGACCGAAGGCTAATCCGGCTACAGAATACTATTCCGGCTAACGGTTCTCTAGAATGAACCGGTGAACGCTAAGAACTATGCTATGCTATGAGGCTGAAGCTAAAGCTAGAGCAATGCAAATGCAAGGGCTGGGTGTTGTCCCGCTTGACTAAGTGTTAAAGCTAAAGAAAGGCTAAAGCTAAGGAAAGGCTAAGAAGAGCCGAGTGCAAGGGCTGGGTGTTATCCCGCTTGGCTGAGAATAAAAGCTGAAGGGCTAGCTACCTGAAAGGCTGTAACGATCATCTTGTTCCCCTGTCGATGCGGTTTCTTGCTTTATGGAGCTTGCTGGTGATGGGATCCTCATCATGATTTTTGAGAGTACCAAGGGTACCTTTATGCCACCAGTTCTAGCTGAAGGAACTTGGGTGTGCCGCCAGTTCTAGCTGAAGGAACTTGGCTGTGTTACATGTTCTAGCTAAAGGAACATGGCCGCTTTGGGTAGCTGAAGCCCACGACATTCGACAGTGGTGAACCATACTTGGGCTTGATCCTAAGTAATCGTCGGGTGCAGGAAGTAAACCGACGCATGAGCTCATGGCCTTCATTTAGGACCAGGCATGCATCATACTTGTTTGCGCATTTGCTTGTGTGTGTTTACTGCACTTCATTGCTTGCTTGTCGTGTTTGCTTTGTCTGCTTGCTTGCTTGGTTGTTTGCTTGTTTGTTTGTTTGTTTTTATCTTGTGTGTCTGTCCGTGTCGTCCTTTTGAGTATCTGTTCTGCTTCACCGTCTGCTCTATTATCTGCTATCGCTATCTGCTTTGCTATATGTTGTGCTGCTATCTGTTACTCTACCTACGTGACGTGAGCCTCTAGGATAAAGTAGTTGACCTAGGAGTCAACTGGGAACGATAGGTTCTCACCCCCGTTTTCTTTCTTTAACCCACACGTAGATGGGAAGTGGCGTGATCTACTACGAATACGAGAAACGTGAGAAGTTCGAGGATCACGATATGAAAGCTGATGCTGAGCTGGGAACCTTCAAGATTAGGCGTTATCATTTTGATGACGAGTCTTTCGTTCATCCTCTCCATAGTGTTCGGTTTGACCCTGATCGCCCGTACGAGATTCCGATCGAGGCGCCGATGGTTGATAAGATTGTTAGAGCTTCTAAGAGCGAGGAGTCATCTGCTGAAAGACAACGTTCGTCTAGGCGTCCTTCGCCGCTTTACTCTCCGAGGACAATGCCAGTAGCCCAACGAGAACACTCCACGTCATCTGTCAAGGGAACTCGTTTCGTTCGCCGTGGTACAGCTAGTAGCTCGGTAAGGAAGCCGAGGAGTTGGGAACTCATTCCGCCATCCGAAGGCTAGATGTGCGATGCCGATGATGGAAAGGAGATTGGAGGGATGGATCCCTCTGAGAAAGAAGAGTCTAGTGAAGAAGATCCGGAAATGGAAGAAGAGTATCCGGAGGAAGCGGGTAATCCTGAAGATAAGGTTCCTGCTACACTTTCTCTGCCAATGGATATAGACGCAGAAGAGGATTTCCAACGTTACGTCGAAGAGCTGGGACATACTCCTAAACCTTCTCCTCTTCCTAGTAGTCAAGCTTCTGTCCCTGATGAGCCAGTGGGGGCAGCGGATCGGCAGTCCGCGAGTCGTGATGGTTCAAGCTACGATGCGTCCGGAGTTTGGCCGTCACAGTCATTGAGTCCGAGTTCTTAGAGTGCCTCGCTTGTTAGAACGATAGAGGCTTAGGTGTTGTTAGGGTTGTTGTTTAGTTTCATTCCTAGCCCCGAGTCCTAGCTTAGGAGACCTGTATATGTGAGGTCAGGCCGGGAGAGTTTGTTACAGTTTGGTATCTTGAGTCTGTAAAGGATAGTGTCGTCTTATGTGCCCTAATATATATATTATCTTGGGATTTCTTCATCAATGAAGAAATCGTTATATATCAGTTGACTGATTATATTGCTTGCTTATAATGTTTGATGTGCTAACGCTTTTCACGACAGGCTGCTATGTAATAATATGGTCTTAGAGTTAGAAATTTTTAGGTTAGGAAAATGTGGGATTCCAATCGTAGGCGCTGTGCACGGTGTTGAAAATTGGAGTGTTACAATTACCCGTTCCCAAGTAATGAAAATTTGTTAGCGACCAAAATACCCAATCTAAAATTTGATATTATTTACTTTTAAATTTGACTGGAACCCAAGAACTTCTATATAACTT
This sequence comes from Stylosanthes scabra, assembly GCA_036250425.1. Taxonomy (NCBI): domain Eukaryota; kingdom Viridiplantae; phylum Streptophyta; class Magnoliopsida; order Fabales; family Fabaceae; genus Stylosanthes; species Stylosanthes scabra. Next base: position 30,995 of record JASCZI010030285.1, read on the forward strand.
ATTAATATTTTTCTATGTAATACACCTTACATTTTTATAATTGTTTTTTATATGTTGCACGATTGCAATTCTATCATTTCACCCCTATCAAGCAAGAAACTTTGCTTCTAACTTTCTAAGGATTTATGTTTGTAGGTTTGGACAATCTTGTGGTTAAAGAAGGCTTCATCTGAACAATATGCTCCTCGCTCACTCCCATTTTCTTTGCGTAACGCCCTGCTTCGAAGAACCTTCTAACTGCGTTTTCCATGTAATATTTGCCTTGCTTGACGGTCATGTTTCTCCCTACTCTGTCTGGGTAACTAGTGAAGATATTGTCTCCTTTAATAACTGCTGCAAGCTGAATCAACTCCTCTTGAAATTCGCTTACTTTCGCATCTTCTTTCGCCTCGCCCTGTCTGATCTTTACCGGGGTTGGAAGTTTCTCTGTAAAGAAAGTAGGACCACCAGCGTTGATTATACCAAGTGTAAAATATGCCCAAGTTTCAGAGCTGAGAATAGAAATACAGAGAAAAATAGATGTGTTTTATTATTTTATACATTTTCAATACGTATTTCTTATGCCCAAGTGGGGTTTTTTTATTTTGACTCGATATGTAATTGGGTTTATAATACTGAGTGAGGGATTTAATAAGTTATAACCTGGGCAATCCGTCCTAGGTTCGGTCCTGGTCTGGACAATGCCTTCAAAGGTGCCAGCCCATTCATCTCTCTTTGTAAGAAATGAAGGCAAATTGAAGAGATTTTTCACTGTTGCCGGAATGGACGAATGCTCATACTCAGATGTTGGAGTTGGCGACCCCATTGGCCCATGAACAACTGCATACTCATAACAATCAAAATTAATAAAAAGTATTCTACACCAAAAAAAAAAAAAAAAAAAAACAAATTCAACAAAAAGTATGGATAACTAATAAAGAAATAACTAATAATTAATCAATTTTTTTTATAATAAATAGAATATCTAAAATCTCAACAAATAAAACATCCCACACTAGAAAAATAAAACATTTAAAACATAAAAAAAGAAAAACAGAATATCTGAATTTATTTTTAATAAAAAAGAACATTCTCAAGATATCTTAAACCTTAAACATGTATATTATTAATGGCGATATAGAAGACAATGAAAATTCTCTTCTTTTATTTTTCTTTTCTAATTTTTCTTTAAAAAATGGACGAAATTGGAAAAAAAATTATGGAAAAATTAAAAGAGAGAAAATAAATTAATTCCATAAAAATATGAATTCTTAAAAAAAAAGGATACCATTGACCAATTTTATGCATTTCAATTACATATCTATTATATTTATTTATGGTAAATTCTATTACTAAAGAGAATTATCTAGCTAATTGACTATTTGACCCATTTTTAATCTTCACACAAATTTCTCTCTCACACACAACTTGATGATGAATAAGTCAACCGACACATAATTATTTCCCTACTTATTGCGCCCTTTACGATATGTATGAAGCAACAAGATTTGGTTCCAACATTAAGAAGTCAGATTCATGTGGGGATGGTTAATTTCTCTCACCTTGATGAATAAGTCAACGGACCCATAATCATTTCCCTAACTTATTGCTCCTTAAGGGATATGTATGGAGCAACTTGATTTTATAACACCATTACAAGGTCACTTTCATGTCTTGATGATTAATTTATCGTGGCTGGTTTGAGAAGTACTTATTAAACTCCAAATTCTAAACTAACACCAGGTTTCAAATACATAATATCACCTATTGCCTATGATACATATAAGAACTTAAAGAATTTATATTTTAATGTTGTTGATAAAACTATAAATTTCAAAAAAAAAATTTATTAAAAATATAAAAAATTTCAATTTCAATTAAATTTATTTTTTATTTATTAAATATAAATATTTTAAACCTTTTATTAATAGTAAATGTATTTTGTCCTCTTAGGACATATATTAGTTAAATCTTATATTTTATTGTTCTTTTAATAAACTTGTTTTTATAAATAAATATTTTATTTTTACTCATTTTTTACAATTTTTTTATTATAAAAATATAAGATATAGAGCAAAAGAGAGTTTTAAAAAATAGAAAAAATAAGCAAAGGAACTAAACTTGAGAAAAGCCCGTGATATTCTTTTTTTATATGCAATTTTTTACTAAAAAACAATTTTCATTTTTTAACCAAAAATTCACTCTTTAATGTAGTATTTCAAAAATATATTACAGTGTTAATGGTTAAATGATTAAATGTATTTTAAATACATTTTAAAAGATTTTATCAATCATTTATTAGTCCTTCAAAGATTACTCCCATATATCATTTTGTCACATTGTTAACATTTTCAATTAAAAATTAATAATGTGAAACGTTAATTGACAACCTAAAAAATACTTCTAACCTATTTAATTGGATGTTGACCAGATGTGTCTATGAAATTTTATCAATAATTTTGTCTTAAATTTTAATTACTTATATTTTTTACTTTTTAATTGAGTCCCTATACCTTTTTTAAATTATAATTAGGTCTTTATTAACAATAAATATTAAAAAAAAGTATTTATAAAATATAGTTTTTTTATTATTCTCATACCTTGCCTTTATGTAAAATTTAGACCCACCTAAATATATTTTTCATTTACCTTTTTATCAATATTTTTTGAAAATATTCACAATTTGTATGAATCAAAGTTGCATATATTTAGGAAGCTTAAAGTATGTTAAAGAAGATTAAGAATGCTTATTTTATCATTCTAAAATAGTAAAAATGTTATATTTTTAGTAAGTTAACCATTAGTTTTGTTGATATCTTCAATTTATATACGAAATATATTATTAATTCTAACTTTTTGTCACGACAGGACCTAATTACAAAATTTAAAATAATATAAGAACCAAATTAAAAGAAAAAAAATATATCGACCTAATTAAAATTTCATGAAACTTTAGGGACTTATGACTTAATTTAACCTAAATTCTTTTTCTAATTGGAGAAAATGACCAAATTAATATATTTTATAAATAACAATGCTAGGTAACTAATAAAAATTCAGCCAATATTAATCAACAACTTATATTGAATGTTTTATTTCTTTAGGTTTCAGATGTTCTGTTTATAGGTTTCGGATGTTCTTTAGTTGATTGTTAGTTGTTTTAGGTTCCGGTGTTCTATTTTTTTTTATTATGAATGTTCTATAAACAATGATTAAGGATGTTCTATTTTTTATTAACTTATTTATTGGTTAGAAAAATATTGGTTACTTATATTTTTTTTTTATAAATATAAATTTTTGATGAAATAGTTGGAAGGATAATTTTGATTAATTGTTAATCTTTAGATGATTAATTTAACTTATAAAATTTTTAAAAGCCTATTTAAAGATAGACTTATCTTTCACGTAAGTCGATTGAACGTTAGCCCATATATTTTCCCAAGGAAGAGGATCATGCATAAATAATGCACCAAAAGGTGTATGGTCCCACACTCTTCTGCACTAGTACCCCATCCCACTTCTATGTTTATTGTCGGTTTCCATCCAAACTCCAAACTACAACTAACTACTAACGTGAAAATCAGATGGTTTCGTGTGAACCTGTGACCGTAACACCACTCGTGCTTAACCACAAATGTGAGTGATGTCATGTGTGAGGTGCGCATGGAACTAAGCTGAGATATTAGAACATGGCAATCCGATTTTTTAGGTAAGCAGGAACAAAGACAAGCTGTAATTTGGGTGAGAGAATACCCATATGACAAGCAAGGTATACACAGAAAAGCCTATATCTAAAATAGTTTCCTCTTAAATGTAATGGATTTGTCACCAACTAAGATTTGAGAATATAATAAATTAATTAACTATACAGGATATAGAAGATGTGAATTAGATGTGCCGTCACGCACATTTCTTGCTATTTTAGTGTTCAATTTTTAAGTAATGACACACGAACGAACAACATGCCACAATAATAATAATAATAATAATAATAATAATAATAATAATAATAATTTAAAAAAAGGTTAAGAGTACTACTACTATATTATATCAGAGATATTTGATAGGTGTATGGTAATAGTTTTTCTTTAATTTTTTCTAAAAGCATGTAAGTGTTTAAAAAATAATTAGAACGTGTGAGAGGCTCTCTATCTTTCTTTAGATTAATAAAGTTAACAAGAAAAAGCCAAAGTGATTATCAAAGCATGCTTTTTTTTCAAGAGAATTTTTTAAAGATTGAAATAATTAAATAAACCACATACTTACAAACCTAGCTTTCAGATAAAAGGATATAAGAGGCTCTATTATTAGTAAGAAGTGGTTGTTGAAAAAAAAAATCAATTTTTTTCTCTCAAGTTTTACTACTTGTTCCTTCCTTAAAACCTAATAGGCGTCGTTTTAAGTATTATGGTGACAACAATTTATCTATCTTAGCATGTAATTAACATATGAGACACGGAAATTATCTCATAAATGAATCTGAATTACGTTTTTAAATTTAGAGCGCTATATAAAATTAAAATAAACTATAAGACTAGATGAAAAATGTTCAAGGCCGGATTAAAAATTATCAGTGAAAAAGAAAGATACACAACATGGAAAAGATAAGACTTACCCGTTCCTTTTTCAATCCAAGGCGAAACAGCAATAGTAGGAACCCTAACGCCCAACCTATCAAAGGTGAAGTTGAATGGTTCCGGACCCACAATCCCATCTGGAGAAGGCACGCCACGCACGGGCGTAGGCACGTGATCAAAGAACCCGCCATGCTCATCGTACGTGATCACCAAAAGGGTTTCATTCCACTGCGGGCTCGCCCTCAGCGTCTCGTACACCTCCTTCACAAACATCTGCCCTTGATACACATCGTGCGATGGGTGATCGTCATTTGCGGGGAACAGCTTTGTGTCCATGTACCTCTGCTCTACGACAACATAGCTCGGCAACTTGCCTTCCTTTGCGTGCTGCTTGAACCACAGGTCGTAAGGGTGGAACTTGAAGAGGTACTTGAGCTTCCTTAGGTTCCTGTAGAAGAGTGTTGCCGGTATGTTCTGATAGTATATTCCGAAGTCGATGCCGGCGTCGTAGAGGTTGTCGAAGATTGTCTGTTGAGGGTAGCCCTGTATCAGCAGGGAGGCCACGTTGCTCGTTGCGCCGTGTGAAGTGGCGGAGTGCACGTACAGACGGTTCGGTTGGGTGGATGCTGGCACGGAGGCAAACCACCTATATATGTCATAATTAAGGATGATACCCATGCATTAATTAAAAAATCATCAAAATATATTACCTATTATTACATAATAAAAATTAGTAAAAATTTACTTTATTTTTGTATTTACTAATTAAAGAAATAATTGAATAATATTAAATTATAGAAAAAATTATCCCGTATATCTATATTTCACCGCTTTTTAGTTTATGAATATTACATTAATAAAATATAATTCTAAATATTAGAAATTTATTATCTCGCATTACTCTGATATTATAAAATTCGACCATCAGACGAAAGAAGGAATGAATTATTGCATATATGGGGATTGGGGATTCTGAACTCACCTATCAAAGACAGCAAATTCAGAGACAAGTGTCTTATAAACAACAACATTGTCAGGATCAAAGCCGTTCATGACATCGTTGGACATGGCGCTTGTGTTGTCCATGGAATACGCTTGCTGTGCGAACCCGTTCATGGGTGGCGGGTCAGCTGACGAGTCATTCGACCCGAATATCTGTTCCCTTATCGCCTGGAACGAGTGACCCGGATCCGGGTCCACGTACTGTGCATCCTCTTTGAAGAAGAACCGCTTCGAATCCGGGTCTCTCACCGATAACGGGTTTGACTCCGACCCGTTTACGCCGTTGATTTCCGGGTTCAGCTTCTTCATCCACCCCAGCATGTGGTCGAAGGAGCGATTCTCC
>JASCZI010030285.1:36905-57591 GCA_036250425.1 Stylosanthes scabra
TGGGTTCGAGACGGCGTCGACACTCGTGAATGGGCAGCTTGTGATGAGAACGAGAAGCGAGAGGGTGTATAACAAGTTCCTCTTAGTGGCCATTATTCTTATTCTCTGCGGCATTTTTATTTCCTCTGTTTTTGTTGTTGAGAAAAAGAGAAGTTGAGGAAATAAAGATTTTCTTGTTTGTGTGCAATTGGAAGGCAGATGGAGAGGCAAAGAGGAGAAGAGAAAAGAGAACCTGTGGGCTGATTCTCTATGTCTCTGTCTCTACGTGGATGGGATTTGGGAATTGGGATTGCTATTTATTTGTAGTCAGTTTGATATAATGCTACTTTACTAGCAGTGACGGTGACGAAGAAGCTAAACACACACGAGATATTTTTGTTTCGAGTAAATGTCGAAAGAATAAACCTATAGTAAGGATTTTACGTGCTACAAGATATATGATAATGCAATGATGTTAAGTATTAACACTGATTTTAATTATAAAATAATTTTTAAATATATATAAATTAAAATGAACGATTAACATTATTGGATTACCTTAAAATGTTTCCAAACTTATATATTCATAAGAGTAAACATCCAATTCAGTCCCCGACCATTTTCAATTTGGACAAGCCCATCCCTAATTATTCGAAAACTCCAATTCGACCCTAAACCATTTAAAAAATAGGACAAATAGGCCCTTAAAACCGGTTTATGAAGTTATGATTTAGGGTTGATAAACCGATTTTAAGGGCCTATTTGTCCCAATTTTTAAATGGTTGAAGGCCGGATTGGGGTTTTCGAATCATTAGGGGTGGGCTTGTCCAAATTGACAGGGCCGGATTGGGTATTTACTCTATCCATAATTATCATTCATAATTCATCCATAAAATTTAAATGCTAATTTATTTTAATTTTAATTATTTATTCTCCTATTTAAAAGAAACTATACTTAATGAGATTTGATAAAAATTTTCCATCAAGTGCTACTGCTTTTTGAAGGTCGAAGTCATGTTTTTCGTTTTGTAATTTAAAAAGCTAAGGAGCTTTTGCTTCTGATTTTTTAGAGCCGAGATGCTTTTGAGAGTCCTTATCGAGTAGCTTTTTAGAGTTGGTTATGACTCTTCAAAAAGCAAAATGACAAATTAACCTTAAATTTTGAATCAAAGTCATTTTTATGAAATATTATATGTGTGGCTTCAGTTTATTGAGAGAAAATTTTAAGATGTTTTACCAAACGATTATGCGATAACTCTTTAAGAGGTGCTTTTTGAGTAAAAAACTCAACCGCTTTTTGAGAACCACAAGATTACCAAACTGGCTCTCAATAACTTACTTTTAATTAAATAAATATAATAACTTCTCTTTCTATTATTACTTACCGCTTATTAGGGTTTTTTTTTTCCGTAGCATCCTTATTAATCGCCTATTAAGTTTTTCTTTTTTTTCCTCTTAGTAACCAAACTAATATAAAGCTTTCGTACTTGATATGTAATTTTTTAAAAAAAATAAATTTGAGTGAGTTTAGAACATATTTATAATTCATTTTATATGAATTATATTATTTTATATGTGTTTATTTGGTTTATAAAAAAAATTGTAGATTTTAGATTTGTTTTTAATATATTTTGTGTACAATTATATTATTTTAGATGTGCCATAAAAATTTTAAAATATACTAAAACTATTTTAAACACATCCAAAATAATATAAAGAAATACAAAATACATTTTAAACACATCTAAAACTAAAACCATTATATATAATTTTGTATTTTTGAACTTTATTAAGTTATAATTTTAATTTTAAATATAATCGATTTTTAGAATTTTTAAATTTTGGAGGGCAATGATGTCTATCTTTAAAGGTATTTATTATAATTATATATTTGAATTATTTTAAATTTTGTAAGATATAATTGAAATATGAAAGAGTATTTTATGGATACTTAGTCGCACTGATGTGGAAAATGGTAAACAATTTCATAAATAATTAAATTTGTAAGAGTAACGATAACTAGGAATATTTAATTTAACATTTATAAATATATATCGTAACAATGATGTTACGGAACCCATACTATATAACCCATAGAAAGTAAACAAAGACTTATTATGCGGAAATTCAAGAAAAACCAAAAAATGGAACCAACCCGTTACAAAACAAACCCACTATTATCCAAAACCATATCCCACTTACAAAAACTGCAAATAAAAATGTTTTCATTGAACCCTAAATCCTGTTTCCAATTTTAAATTAACAGCAGTAATAACACATTCCAAAACAAACGAGAACAATCGTCTCTATCTTCTCTCCTGATGAATTACAAGGCCTTGGAGGACCAATGACAAAAGCAAGAGCAAAGAAGGTAAAAGAAGCACTAAATAATGTTGTTTTTTATCTTGAGATCGGCCTAAATCTTGAAGAGTTGAAACCCAAGATTTGGGCCGGTGTCAAGATAAAAAAACAACATTATTTAGTGCTTTTTTGTCTTCTTTGCTCTTGCTTTTGTCATTGGTCCTCCAAGGCCTTGTAATTCATCATCTCCCTTCACCGTCAAAGTTGTTTTCTCCAACCACCGTCAATCTTCGTCATCAACTTTGTTCAACCACTGTCAAGAATTGTTTTTAACATCATTCAACGATCACTACTCAACCTTCTACTTCAACCGTCGTCAACTTCATTCCGTAGCATCACTAAGTTTCGATGGAGGAATGATGATCACTCAACCGTGAAGCTCGGTTCAACCACCGCTTATTATCATTCATCTTCTTCAACCACCGATTTTCATCGATTTAACATGCTTCAACCACCGATTATTATTCTTCAACCAAGGTGAGTCACTCTTTAAATCGCAACTACCGTTGGTGTCTATTTTTGCGCATGTCTATTTTTCATTTAAATTTGAAAAAAACAGTTTCTGATAATAACTTTAAGTGTACATGCGTGATAACTTGTGAAATCTAGCTTGTCTTAGGGTTGATGATAATAAGTCTGATTTGTCCTCAAGATTGATTTTCGTTATGCATTTTGATTGTGAAATCTAGCCTTGAGATAGTTTCTGAAGTAGTATTTAATTTATTTTGAGTTTTGGATGATAATCTCAGTGGAAACGGGTGATAATTGCATACAGTTTTTAATGACAACTTCACTTATTTTATTTTTCAAGATTGATTTCTGTTATGAATTTGATTCTGCATATGTTTATTTGATTTGTGAAATATAAGCTTTATCTAGTGTTTTGGATGATAACAAATTCTGCATGTGCTTTATTTTAGTTTTCTGATTTTTGTTGAAAAATTTAATTCTGCTTTTACTTCGTTGTTTTGAATTAATTGATAGATATTTTGATCTTTTGATTAATTAATCCTTGAGTGATGTTGCTGCTAGTTTGTTGTTGAATGTTACGATATCCACTCTCAAGTGGTATTACTTGATCCGATGCACTTGCCGGATTGTGACGAAAGAATTTGTCACATCAAGGCCCAAGCAAGTCACGTTTGGCTCAAGCTCATATTTGGCCAAACGTGACACACAAACGTGAGCTCTTCAAGTTGCTGCCAAGCTTCCTCAGTGAAAGACCATGTCACGTTTGACCTCATGACTTCCATGAGCCAAACGTGACACTCCAAGTACCTCACCAAGCCTCCCAAGTCAAGCCCTGCCCAAGTCCCAAACGTGACTCAAGATAATGTAACCTAAGCAAGCTCAAGTCCACAAAAAGTCACATAAGTCACGTTTAGAGTTCTAGCCCCAAACGTGATCCATGTCTGATCCAAGCAAGCCAAAACATGAGCAAGCCCAAGTCCTCTCTTCAAAGTCAAGCAACATCTCACGTTTAGCTCCTCAAAGTCCAAACGTGACACACTTGAGCCCAAGCAAGCAACAAACGTGACTCACCTGGCCCAAGGCCCATGACTCTGTAGCTTTTGTGTTCGATCAATAATTGTAATTCGTTAGTTTTAGGTTTAGGTTTTAGTGGTTATAAATAGGTGATCAATTAGGTTTTGAGACATTCTCTCACTTTTTACATTCTGCCACATTCTGTTATTTACAGACTTAGGGTTTTCATTATTTTATTCCATGTTTATCACGTTTCTGTCAAGTTAGGATTAGGGTTTCAATGTCTTCTCTTTTCTTCTTCACGTTTGTGTCGTTGCTCATGATAATGAGCAGCTAAGCGTCCATCAATCCAGGGATGAGGAGCTCTGTTCATCCCAGCATGCCAAGTTAATTGAATTTCGTTTTCTTCAACTGCAAGTATCACAATTTCAATTTCAATTCCTCTGTTCTTCGTTCACAGAATTGATAAAATCGAGAGGTAATCAAGTTTGTTCCCTTCAATTGTTATGTTTAAGGAAACTAATTGTTGATTGTGTATGAGGATTGAATTTCATAAACTTCCAGTAATTTAGAGATAAAGACTTGGTTGTTTGTGCAATTGTTTATGTGAATCTAAGTTAGGGTTAATTAGATTAGAGATAATTAATTAATTCCTCTTGTAATTCACATAATTGAACTAGGTTTGATCTTAACCTCTATTCTAGTTAGTTAATCAAGAGATTAATGATTAATTAGGATTAGAGAAACTAAATCACTAAGAGATTTTGGTTTAGTTAATATTCATTGTGATTTGATGATTACTTGCATGAGAAGAAAGTGATAATTGAATTAGGGTTTTGTTTGGGTGAATATCTCCAATTCCTTGGGTTGGCCTCTTTATTATTGTTATTTGCTAATTTTTGTGATTGCTGTCCAAGTTATAGGTGATTTTGTTGGATTTTAATTGATTTTGCATGATTTTAGTAGATTGGATTTGATTAGGGTTATATTAGATTTGATTTGATTTGATTTTGATTAGATTAGGATTAGTTTAGATTCACCATATCTCTTGTTATTTGATTTTGTCTTATTAGAAAATTAATTGATCATTATTGCTTAGTCCATTAATTTCTGTGAAAATGATACTCTACTCACTTTTTTATTACTTGATACGATCCGGTGCACTTGCCGGTGGGAGTCTGGAATTCCGTAAGAATTTCGGACATCATGGATAAAGGATGCAATTAGAGATTTTCAAAAGAAGGGTGTTAAACACCTTTCTAGATGCATGTTTATCCTTATTTATCCTTGTTGTAAGTAATCTAAAACTTTTTTCTGGATAATAACTTAACAATAGATTCAGTGATAAATTATTTCTAAATGGTTTGTTTTCTAGTTATATTCTTTCATCAGTTGAAGTGTGGCTCATTCCATAGATATCATGGTCACGAGCCATGGTTTGTCGATTGGACAAAAGAGATGCTTGAGCTTAGGGCAACATTCATATTGAAAATGGTATACAAATAACCTAATTTATATTTTTTAGTTGCTTGAATTTTTCTTATTATTGTTTAGTTTTGTTTAAATATTCTAATAGATAAGAAAGAAAAAGGATGCAAAAAGAGATGAAAAAAGGAAACAAAGAAAAAGAAGAAAAGCAAGAAAATGGAAGAAGAGGATGAAACACCATTGCAAAAACGGAAAACAAACGTCCGAAAGAAAAAAAAAGTTGAAGAAAATGAAGAAGAAATAAAGAAAAGGAAAAAGAAGATAAGAAAATTGAAGAAAAGAAAAAGAAAAAGTAATTGTTGTTGATAAGCTTGGGGAAATCCAATGATAACTTATTACTGTTTTAGATGATAACTTCACTTGTTTGTGTTTCAAATTGATTTATATTATAAATCTGGTTCTTTAATTTAGGTTCTTGATTGATTCTGCATGTGCTTTGAGATCATTTCTGTATTAGTATTAAATTTATTTACAGTTTCGGATGATAATCACAGTAGAACATGGTGATAATTTCAGCCTGTTTTAGATGATAACTTCACTTTTTTTCTTAATAATTATAAATTTTTAGAATATTTTAATATTATTAATCATTGAGTTTTTAATTTTTTTTTCTTTTTTGTGCTTAGTTATGTTGAGCATCACACAGAAGAAAGTGATGATGAAGAAGATGAAGTGGAAAAATGGGAGGAGGAAGATGAATATACAAATACTTGGACACAAATAATAGATAGAATTGAGGAGGTAATAGAGGATAAAATTCTACTAGATTATCATAATGTTTTGTACAATAACCTCATTTATTAGGATTTTTTCTATTATAAAATAAATTAAATCATTATATCCCAAAAAAATTAAATAAAATATTTTCCAGAATCAACATTTTTAAAATTAAGTTTGGTCGTAGATCGGGAAAGCCTCCTCGAAATGCGTGCAACCTCAATAGATTTGTCACGGATCGCCATGCCCCGACCCAGATTTGTTAGGCCTTTTCCGATATGTGACTAAACCGTTACTCTTCTCGCCCAGCTCGCCCCAATCCTGGGCCGAAGTTGTGTAACACAACGATTAAAAAAAAGGGCATCATCTTCTCTATAAATAGAGAGCTTCAATTCAGAATTAGTTGCATCAAAACTCTCCTTCTCTCCCTTTCCTATTCTCTTTACACTTCTCGTTTCTGTTGTCATTCTATTGTTAGAGTTATGCATAATGTTTTCATTATTAGTTATTCACTATAATGAAGAAATAATAACATATCAAAATGGATCCATTATATTTAGTTTCAATAATCCAATATTTATTCAATTACTTAATGAAGTGCAAAGTGTGACAATGCTGAAAATTTTTATTTTATATGTTATGGGTTTTTAACAAATCGAACGAGTGAAGAAAATTTACTAAAAATATCTAATAGAGAAGATGATGATTTTTGCTTCAAAACGTATTCTTCGAAACATGCCTTCGTGTATGATTATTTTTTAAAGACAAAATAGAAAGCATAAGTTTTGTATGATATATAAATAACAAATAAATAAATAAGTAAATAATTTTTTATAAATGAATCAATTTGCTAGGGAAAATTTTTTTGAATTATTTGTAGTGTATTTTGTATTTATGTTAAGAATGTTTAATATACGGGAGGGATTTTTTGTATTGTATGTAATCTATTTTGTATTGATTCGGGTTCTTTTGGTGTTGGTGTGGATACGTAGTCAAGTGGGGGTGCTAGGACAAATATTAGAAGGTTAATGGTTGATTTGAACATGCCACATGATAGTAGTATTGAGGATTTGAATATGGGGATGGATGTACTCGCAGAAGGCATTTTGGAAGAAGAAATCGAAAGCCATTAAGGTCTCTTGTGGGTGATCCGATGACCCATCCTTAACGGGTTAATCCAACATGCAATGATGAGGAGGAGGTTGAGGATGAGGATATGCATGAGGAGGACGAGGAAGAAACAAATTACTACATCCATGGACAACTGTCACTGACACAACCTGCCATAACACAGAGATATAATCATCCTACTCATTTCACTGGATTGCATTTGGAGGCAATGAGGCAAGATAGTTCTTTTGTACAAGGAGGCCCCCATGATGATTCAACTAATGAATTTGAGGTGGAGCAACAATTTGATAACAAAAAAACTGTTTTTATGGCTGTTAAGACATATAGCATATGAAGGGTCCTGGAGTATAAGATATTAGAAAGTGACTAATCGAAGTATTGTGTTCATTGTATACAATATGGAGCAGGTTGTCCATGGAGTATATGTATTTTTTATCTTAGAAAATAGGAAAAATAAGAAGTAAGGAGATACAATAGTTCTCATTCATGTATCCAATCATCTAATAGTACACACCATTTACAGTGTGAACTGAAATAAAATTTTGTTATTAGAGGGGTAGATGTCCTGATGAAAAATATTATTTGTATGTATATTTGACTCATAAAATAAATGATATGTATTTTGCTAGTAAAAAAATATGTGTATTTTTGTCATTTTTAAAAAATAAGAATCTGATAAAAGAAAAATAAAAGTGGTGTGGTAATAAAAAATTGATAAAATAGCAATTTCACTCAAATACTTATGTGCATGGGTATATCTATGATATAAATTAAAATAGAGTTTATAATGGCGTTACTAATTTTTCTTTTTATATATTATAAATTGTTACGGACCGGCCCAATAAGGCCCAATCCATTAAATCAATAATCAACTTACTTGATCCATAAGTCAAGGACTAAGCTAAAAGATAAAAGATCAAGCTAAAAGAGGAAAGATTCGATGGGATCTCTTCATGATCTCATCCGAATCTTAACCACCAGCTACTATATAAGCAGGGGGCAACACCCCCTCAAGGTATGCATTCTCTTAACCCTAACCTTCCATATTAACCCTAGAATACTCATAATACTCATAATTCTAATTTTGGGATTCTAGTGCTATTCTCTCTCCACATCAATCACCTTCTTTGGATCCAGCCCTCGGACTCTTCCGAGTGCTTCCCCTCGGAAGGAACACTTTCTCTCTCATTTTCGTTGTCTATTTCCTCTCACGACTTAGGTCCATTGGATCATTGTTCGATACATCTGTGCTTAACATAAATAAATAGATAGAATACATGTTTTCAATAATAAAATTTTATCCAAAGCTGATGTATGTAGAATTTTTTGTCACAGTTTATTAATCCCAACTATACCTAAAAGGTATATTAATATAAGTTTAAAACAAATGTACGTAGAAATTTTACGTGAAAGAGTGTTTACTTTCGTCCGGAGTGAATGTCCGATATAGAATTATTGATCTTCAATCACATTACGTATGGATTCAAGTGATTTTAGATTTATTTTTTAAAATTCTTTTATTCTACAGTAGACAGTAGTACAAATTTGGGAACAGCGGGTACGTGCGTGGGTTTTTGTTTGCAATGTTCATTGGTTGAAAATGGCGTATCGTTGAGGATTACGGTATCATACTAAGTTTAAAAACCTATACCCGAAGCATACATAAAGTATTTTATAATAAAATATTTTATAATTAAGATCCATGTGTAAAAAATATTAAAACTCATGATAATATAAAATACTTCCTAAATTATAAATTTATATGCACGACCAAAAAAAACTAATTATTTTTTATTTTCTATATGTTTTTAATAAATTTTTAATTAAATTTTTATATTTTTTTTAATTAAATTTTGGATAAAATATTATTTTGATCTCTAACATTTGGGTCGAATTTTATTTTAATTTTTAACGTTTAAACCATGGTATTTTGGTCCTAAAAAATTCCAATTTTACTAGATGAAATTCCACTATTAAAAATTGGACGGAAACTTAACGTTGTAAATTCATTATTGTTTATTTGGTAATTAGTTGCTTCACTCTTTCGTGAAAAAACTTCACATGATAAAGTTTGATACTTCATCTGTTTTAACTAGGCCCGTCAAAATGAGCCAAACCCGTCGGACTTGCCCGTTTACCCGTTGGGCTGACCATAAATGGGTCTGACTAGAGAAATTATAGCCCGTATAAAACCGGACTAAGCGAGCTAGCCCGTTTACTCCGCGGGCTAAACGAGCCGGGCCTAAATGAGTCAGGCCCGCCAATTTGACAGCCCTAGTTTTAACAAATAAAAGTTTAAAACCCTAATCATTCATCATTATCGCACGAGCATCGAACCAAGAAAGTTTATATTCCTGCTCGTAAGTGATTTGACCTTATCTATATAGCGAGTTAAGGTTGCATTAGTTTTTGAACGCCACGAGAGAAACGATCATATCAGCTACAACATTAAATTATCATTCCATTTTTAATGATGAGATTTGATTGAGTTCAATTGAAAATTTTTTGTATTAAAATAGAATGTTTTAAACATTAAGAAATAAAATAGAGTTTATTTTAAATATTAGGGACCAAAACAGTACTTTACATTTAAATTTTTATATTATATCAAATTTTATGATAAAATTCCTACCATAATAACAATATTAAATATAATAGATATTCTACCTAAAAAATTGAATATACCATTTCTTAGGATATAAACGCTAAACAAATATACCGGAATAAATTTTTAAGTCATTGGGAATATTCCCAAATTCAACTTCAAGTATTCCCAAATTCAATATGTTAACGTGGCTTAATCATTTTATTTTTATTTTAAAATTATATTAATCTAGAATTTATAGTATTTAAAACTTTCTTCCAATATACATAAGTCGATTATGTCATTGTTAACCGCTATTTGTCCCTTAAATTATTTAAATGTTTCTCTCATAAACATAACGAAATTATCTTATTATTGACTACTACTAATAATGTCATTTAAATCATTCAAATTCACAAAATCTCGAGCATTAAAATGAAAATAGATATTCATTACTACTACTAAGATAGACATAACTACATAAGAACTCAAACATGCATACTCCTGACGTGTAGGGCTGTGCATGGCCCGGCCAAAGACCCGGTCCGGGCCTGATGAAATTTGGGCCATTTTGGCCCGATTTTATATTTATCCGGTTTCGGTCCAAAAAAAATGAAACTAATCCGGTGATGCTATGAAATCGGGTCACCCGGGCCCGGTCCGGTGGCCCAGTAATAGGTATAATTTAATAAAATATGTGAAATATAATAAAATTATATAAGAAATTGAGATTTTGTTCACTATTGAAAGGTGAAATTTGACTTTTTGTATTATGTTTTTTTTTTGGACAAACTTGTATTATGTTTATATGTTACTATCTTTTATTTGAGTCCAATTTCAATGCTCAATTTGACTATCTTTTACTATCTTGTATTATGTTTTTAGATTTTATTTTTCTATTTTATGTTTTGGATTATGCTATTTATTTTCATGTTATTTAAAAATTGTATTTGTTAGAAATTTATATTAGATTTAAGGATTATTTGCATGTAACTTTATTGTGTTTTATTTGCATGAGATTGAAATATTATGGATGTTAACATATGATTAATGTTATTTTTTTCTTGGATTTTGATGATTCAAGACCCGATTTCACCCGGCCCAAAAATAACAAGATTTCATCGGGTCTAGGGCCGGATCTGGACCTAAATAATAGACCCAATGTATTTTTCGGGTCGGGCCTGGATTAGGGAAGACCCGACTTCATGCACACCCTCATGACGTGTACCTCTCTAATTAAAGAAATAAAATAATAATATTTTGAATTTCAGGTTTTCATTTTTAGAGAGAGATTTGGTAATAATGCATATATAACTCTACCTTTTATTCCACCATTATTATTTTTATTCCTTGTGTAATTATTCACACAATTACCTATCATAATATTGCGTTAGTCATATGTCAATTTATGGATAACATTTATAGTGATGTTATGTACATGTAAGCATTTCTAACTCATTTTCACACAAAAAAAAAAAAAAAAAAGCAAATCGTACATATAGCTCATCTTAAGAAGAAAAAGAACACAGCAACAAAAAGAAAAAGGAATCATTCAAATTTAGAATAGAAATGATATTCAGTTTAGTTAAAAAAATGATGTTGAGTTTAACATCGAAATTCATTAAAAGTAAATCATATAACATTTTGGATTTATTCCAATTTAGCATAGAAATAATGTTCTGTTTAGCAAATAATTGATGTTCAAGTTACCATCAAAATTCATTAAAAATGAACCATATGAAATTTTAGGTCGATTTTATTTCTTTAAATTTCGGATGTTTTGTTTTTAGATTTCAGATTTTCTGTTTCTAAAAAATATAAAGTTGGTTGAGATTGCTTTAGGTTTCGGATGTTCTCTAGCTTCCATTGTGAATGTTCTATAAATAGTAGTTTCGAATGTTCTATTTTTTATTAGATGATTTGTTGGTTAAAAGATTATTGGTACCTATACTTTTCCTAAAATTATAACACCAGAAACTAACCAAAGAAAAAAAAAAAATGGGAAACAACGCATGCATCCCTCTGGACCAGCAATAGCCTATCCTCGCCAATTACAACATCCAAACGGAGTCCACACTCCACTTGCTCATCAATCTTCACGGTTGTATGCAAATCCAAATGTAGCCTTTCTTTTTCTTCCGTTATATGCATCTTTTTCGTGTTCTCTTTTTACCATAGTTTTATGCATGATGATGATAAGAGTATAGAGATTACAAAGGCTAACCTGATTTTTTATAATCTGATTTTCATTTGCATTTCTTCATGTTTCTACATGATTTAGAAGTTATATCATCTGTTTTTATGATAGTTTAAAGCTTGCTTAAAAGATATAGAGATATTTGACGGAGTGCCTTTCTAGGTAAAAATTCTTACGATTATTTTGTATTTGAAATTCTAAATACATCATTTTTGAAAAGGCACAATTAATATTAATATTTATCGGTAATATTAGATGTACCATTGTACACAGGGACGGACCTAGAGGGGGGCGAGCATAGGCCTCGGCCCCCCAACATTTTGAACATCAATTAATAAAGGAGTTGTTATATAATATATTATTTAATTTTTTTATTTTGTATTTGAAAAATAATATTACACTAAATACTAAATTATTAAACATATTTAATATTTAATTTTGTATAAGTAAAAGTCTAAGTCAAATATTATTTATATCTAATAATTAGAAAAGAAGTAATAATATAAAAAAAATTAGCCTAAATGTTATCTATATCCAATAATAACAAAATAGCAAAGAATAATATCTAAACAAAAAAGAACTTAGCGTAAAATGACTACCAAATCATTTTCAATCAGATAAAATCTTTAAAGATTTAGATTTTATTATATAAAACGTTGTCATATAATAATTAATTCTAAAAAAATTCATCAATAAAAAAATATATATATAGTTTTTATAATTTAAAACATATTTTTATTATTATATTTTTTTAGTATACTTTAAATTACATAAGCTAAGTTATTTATAAATTTTCTTTTATATCATATATATTTTTGGCCCCTCCAGAGTAACGTTTCTGGATCCGTCCCTGATTGTACACACATGCGCATGCCATTTAGCAACACGAAAAAATATAAACATTAGCATAGAAATAAATTTTTCTGTGCTAATGTTTACATTTTTCTGTGTTGTTAAATGGTGTATAAGATGTGTATAATGGTACACATAGATTAATTCAATATTTATATTTAGAATTTAATTTTCATACACCGTCAGTGTAAAAAAGTTTTACACATGTATTCAATTAAGTATTACCATATTATTAAAATCAATTAATTTTTAAATTTATTACTTCTAAAGTTATATAAATGAATAAATTTTATTGGATAATAAAACTTTTTAACCGTTAATGCATTAAAGGACTGATTAAAGTTGATTAAGGTTGTTAACGATCCTAGCAATGCTAAAGAATATGGTAACATTGCTTAATCATTTTACTTTCCTTTTAAAATTTATATCAACCTAAAAATTTATGGTATTTAAATTTTTCTCCCAATATACACAAGTAGATCAAAATAATAATATTTTGAATTTTAAATTTTCAAGTTTGGAAAGAGATTTGGTAATAACTCATATATTAACACTACCTTTGTATATTGAATCAAACACTATCTAATTTAAAATTTAAAACATTGTGACTTGAATATGTCTATTTATTAGGTTTTGAAAAAAAAAATAAAGAAATAAATAACAAAAAAATCTTTTAAGCCAAAGAGATCCTCCTTGTTTCGTAAACCAAGTAATTAAGGATTGATCCACCTCGTTATAATGGCATTTCTAGAGTGCATAAATGATTAAAGTAAAGTGGTACCAGCATGTAAATACAAACTATGGGACACATCTAAAATGTTCCAGTTAAAAAACTTAACATCAGGTTTTCAACTAATATAGGGAATTGATTTTTATGAATATTGAATAGGAAGCTTTTCACATATGTCACTCTATTTTAGTGGGTTATGATGTTTCAGTTCTTTTAAACGTTGAGATTTATTATAAAATATGTCAATGGATGAGATTGAAGTGTGAATTTATACATGGAATTGTTTGTGGGGAGAGCAGGATGGAAAAGAGACTTGTCCTTCTCTTGGCCCACTAAAAAAGAGAGAAAATTACAGTCTTATCCTATGCTATTTCTAGCCTAGCTAGTTTGTGTTAGACTTGGGAACTTGGGATTTACCGAGGCTCTCATGGACTAAGTGATTGGCTCATTTTCAATGGCATAAAAAACAGTGAATGCTCTACTAACCTAAAAATAATAGTACTTAATAGCCATAAAGATAATTTTTGCAAGGAATGTATTAACATGATTTTTTTTAACTAAGACGTTTTCATCTTTAAACAACTATCATTTAATATTTCGTTAGTATTAATTTAATTTTTTTAATAGGATCGTTATTCATAACATATATATTTATAGTTGGATTCTTATAATAATAATAGGATAATAATTATTTTTAAGTCATTGGCCCCTTCAAAATATATATACATATATATAATGTAACGGAATTAACGTTACGAAGCCAATGAGTATAATTAGAAAAATAGTAGATGGTAAAATGAGAAAGAAAAAAAAAGAAGAAATGATATGACTTGATATTGGCTACTAAAACTTTCTCACATATATATATATATATGAAAATGTTTGGCAACTAAGTGTTTTATCCAACCAAGTTCAACCAAATCTCTCAAGGTTTTCTCTTCCCTAAAAAAGCGCGCCCTTCTCAAACACGCTTCCTTATCTTTCTTTTTTTTTTTGTTTCATCTCCTCGTTAAACTCATCATTATTCATTCATTTTGATTGCGGATACATCCAAATCATTCCTAGTTCTTTTTAATTGTTAGAGTACATTTAAGTATATTTGAATGATAAAATTCTGGTTCGGGTTTAGTCTCCTAGACGTCTATTTTGGCACCTAGGCGTGCTTGTGATTTTCATGAAAATCCGGTTCAACTTTTTATAAAAATTCGCTTCAACTTTTCTTGAAATTCCAATTTGGGTTTCAGTCGCCCAGACGTCGATCTTGGCACCTAGGCGTGCTTGTGATTTTTCATGAAATCCGCTTCAGTTTTTCTTGAAAATCCGATTCAGTTTTTTATGAAAATCCTCTTCATCGTTCCTTAAAATTCCAGTTCAGTTTCTGGAGATAGAAGCGCGTGTTTTTAAATTTTGGGAGTTGAGAATTATGGATTTTACGCACGCGCCAGGTAAGAATGGGATAAAATGACTTTGTTGTGACTTGGTTGGTAAAGTATGTGTATGTGTAGTATTGTTGATGGGTAATGCTATTTGAACAAGTGGTTTTGGCCAACCAAGTGCAACCAAGTGATTTATTTTTATGCTAAATAAAATATTATATCGATGTCAAATAGTATAAAAGAGTGCACCTAAATAAAGTTCTATTTGATATCGAAGTAGTCTTCTATTTAGCATAGAAATAAAGAGAAATTATTAGTTACTCTAAGAGTAACTCATTCTCTTACTCTCTCCAATTAAATGGTGCCATGTAGCAGTTTTATTTAATTTAAAATTAATAATAATTAAAATTATAAAACTAACTGCATTAAATGCATCTAAATTCTTTCTTCCTCTCTCTTCAACTATTTTCTCTCTCTCCCTAACTTCTCTCCCTTTAATTTCTCCTTCATCATTGAATTTATTCTCTCTATCCTTGTTCTCTACTTCTTCATTATGGATTTATGGTCCTTATTTAAGTTATCAAAAAAAATTATGATTCTTATTCATAAAATAAAATTAATTTAATCTCAAATTTTTATCAACACAATTTATTATATTCTTTTTTATTCATTTAATGATTGTTAAAATTTATATTTTAATAGTTTAATTATTATTGTTAACTATTTTTAAATTATTTATTTATCAATACAAAATAATGTTTAGGATATTATTCAATATATTAATTAAATGGTTAGAATCATGAAAATAACTCCAATTTTCCATTTTCTCCGATAAGTATTATTGACAATGTTTTAAAATGATAATTGAAGTATATCCCAAACATTATTAGTATTTGAAGTGTATTAATTAGAACTATACGCAGTAAAATTTACTCATTATTCATATCTAAAGAAAAATTCTAAAATTTATTGGTATTACGAAGAAATGAAGAATTGGAATTTATTCCATAATTCCAACCATTTAATTAGTATATTTAATAATATCCTAAATATTATTTTGTATTGATGAATAAATAATTTTAAAATAGTTAACAACAATAACTAAACTATTAAAATATAAAATTTAACACATTAAAGTATAAAATTTTAATTTAACAATTATTAAATGAATAAAAAAGAATATAATGCATTGTGTTGATAAAAATTTGAGATTAAATTAATTTTATTTTATAAATAAGGACCATAATTTTTTTTTTTTGATAACTTGAATAAGGACCATAAATCTATAATGAAGAAGTAGAGAAGAAGTATAGAGAGAATAAATTAAATAATGAAGGAGAAATTAAAGGGAGAGAAGTTACACAGAGAGAAAAAGAGTTGGAGAGAGAGAATGAAAGAGTTAAGATGCATTTAATGCAGTTAGTTTTATAATTTTAATTATTATTAATTTTAAATTAAATAAACTACATGGCACCATTTAATTGGAGATAGTAAGAGAATGAATTACTCTCAGAGCAACTAATAATTTTTCTAGAAGTAAATCACTTGATTGCATTTGATTGATCAAAACCACTTATTCCCATAGAATTATTGTATTGATATATATATATAGTTAGATTCTTATAATAATAATAATAAAAGATTTTGCAAAAGACAAAATATTTAAGAGAAAGTTTATGTGACCAATGAGATTAGCAACCAATATAACCAATAAATTAAAAACAGGAGAAACGGCATCATTAGGTTGCGTGTCAACAAACTCACCTTCTTCTTCCTCAAGCTACAATCATGGAGGCACTGTATTCGTGAATTCAATATGCAAAAGGAGGTGAGTTTCAGAGCGTTTCTCCATCAATGAATATTCAAATTTTGACCTCTATCAAGCACATTTTAATTTCGTCTTCAAGCTTTGACCATGGCAGTGTTGTCTTCGCCAATTAAGTGTGATGGATGCCTTACGTTTCGGTTCGCCGTCAATGAAATTGAGAAAGACCTCCATTGAAAGCACACTACAAAAAATGTGTTAGTTACCGTCGGATTTACCGTCGGACTACCGTCGGATTGTGGGTCGACGGTAAATAGCTCAACGCAAATTCGATTCCGTCGGATTTTCCTTGTCCGACGGAAATTTCCGTCGGATTCATCCGACGCAAATCAGCTAAAAAATTGACGACCTTATCTCTCCAATTTCCGTCGGATTATTATCCGACGCAAATATATCCCACGTTAAATCCAACGGAAATAATCCGACGGTAATTCAGACGGTAATATAGACCGACGGTAAATCCGACGGTAACGTCATCAGTGGAGGACGGGTAAGTCCGACGATAAATCCGACGGAAACGGAGACAGGGTTTTCAAAAACCCAGCTCAGACACACACATACCCTTCCAAAATAATGCACCTAATTCAGACAATCCAAATAACTAATAGCATAAATCAAATCAGAAGCAAATTCAATTGCAGAATTAAATCAAATGTCAAAGAATAAATCAGAATACAAATTAAAAATATAAAACAAACATAGTCATCGTAAATCGTAAACAAATGAACTAAAACAAGAAACGTGAATGAAAACTAGCCTAACTAAGCATCATCATAGTCGTCGTCGTCGTCGCCCTCCGGCGGATGGGAAGGCGGTGGCGGTGGCCGAGGTGACAAAGCGGCTGCGGTCGAAGAGTCTATACCAGCTGCCGAACCGCCACTAGTCCCAGGGCGTAGGGGGCCATAGTAGGCTGCCATCATACGCGACATTTCCTCCATGCGCCGTAGATGCTCCTCTGCCCGCGCATCCCTCTCCGCTAGGGTGCTCTTGAGGCTCTTTACTTCGTCAATTTGCTGTTGCAACAAATCGCCCTGACTCTGCAGGCTCTGCGTCAGGTTCTGGACCTGCTCTCTCAAGTCCACAACCTCTGGAGCGGGCGGACCTGTGTGACAACTGGATGCCGATGCGGATGAACCTGCATAGCCGGATCTACGCAGAGATGAGGCGAAAAAACCTCCGGCCCCGTAAACCCGGTTCTTGTATGGCTTAGATAGAGTCTGACGCCACACAATGTCCGGGTCAACTGTGGCGGGACTCTCATCATCACCCTCTTGCTGAGCCTGTTGGGTGGCTTATTCGAGGTTGGCAGAGAACTCGGTCTGAAAGAAAATAACATGAAGGTATAAGCAGGGAGTAAGTATGATAGTTACAAATTTAAATTAAGCAAAACATACATACCAGCAAGTCCTCGGCGCGCTTCTCCACAATGGTCCTGTCACGCTTGTGTGTGTGGGTCTCCCTGAAGACTTCGACATCTGTGGGCGGGCGATCCAATGATCTCGTCTACACACAAGGTCCAACATCTTATGTTAGGTCTAACACGTGCATGATATATTCGAAATTATATAATGAAGTTATGAAATTAATAAGTAAGAAAAGATTGAATTTGTTTTACCATCCTACGGCGAGTTTTCGGAATAGTCGCAGATCCCCCTGTGTGAAGGCAGCCACCCTTGGAGGAAGCGCGGTTGTTCTTGCTGCTGGCTTGGCGCTTCTTGAACTCGGGATCATTCGAAAACCTGTCCATCAGCATCTTCCTGAGCCTCTCATTCATCCACTGCAGCCGCTGTAACTCACCTTGCCGGAGATCCCGCATGATCTGCTAGTAACGCCTCGCAGCCCGGTAGTCGTAGGACTTCTTAATTTCCTTCTTCTCTTCCTCGGGCCACGTAAACCCTTCCTGCAAGTTCAGAACGACTAAGTAATTACAAATACAGACACACATAGATAACATAATGAACGAAATATGATTTAGTTAGAAATGTACCGCCCACTTGTCAAACCACCGCCTCTTAACATCTTCCGGAATCTCGGAGTAATTGATCCACGGCTCGTTCAGCATGAGCTGGATTGTATCTGAAATCGCCTGTGTGCACTCATTATTATCCGGAGCAAACCTGAAAGTAAGTAAAACATGTTTATTTACAATGTAAATTTAAATAAGGCGAGTTCATTTAGTAATTACAATCTCCTATACATACCCCTTTTGACCATCCCAAGTGATGGGGATCTTCTCCTTTTGCCGGGCGGGAGGATCCGGCTGCGACGCATACGAGGATTCCGCGTGTGGCTGCGGCGTTGCATCAACTCTCTCAGCGTCGGTCGAAGCGGGCTGTGGCGAAGGCGCAGCTGCGGCGGGAGGGACGGTAGGAGCCACCTGTGACGTGCCAGCAGGTGTGGAAGTAGTAGGGGAGGGCGACGGAGTCTGCTCCGAGCTAACTGCCATTCTCCCTCTACCTCGACCACGAGCCGACTGTGAGGATCCTCTACTACCGCTTCCAGCCATGTGATCCTACAATGAATAACAATTAGTTATGTTAGATAACATACGATGATAACATAATATAAATGTTTCAACAGCAGGTACGAAAGACACATAAAGCAATATCCAACACATGATGAAAATACATAAAAGATGTTGAAGATAAAACCAAGAAAAGACTCACAGAGCAAAGTTAATAAATTTATCAGGCCAGATTTAAAAACATGTTACCTAATCCGAATCAGGAAGTATTGGTTCCTCCTCAGGTTCCGATGAACTAATGTCATCTTCTAACAACTCTTCCTCTTCCGTATCCCCATCGGGTTCATCATTTTGTTCTTCCTCAATCAGGCGGTTGCTCAACTGTACTAAAACGACATCGTCGTCTGCGAGGGGGTTTACCAGTGTCTCCGGAGGTTCTGTATCCGGAACCGGTCTAGCTGGGTTTGGCACGTCAACTTGGAAAGGCTCTAAATTTTCTGGTAGTTCAGTTTCTAACCTTCCCCTCGGCTTTGTCTTAACAACTACCGCCCAGTTGGATTTACACTTGCCTGGGTAGGGCAAATAGTATACTTGTCGTGCATTTTGGGGAAGGATGAAGGGATCGTAATGCCTATACCTACGACTAGTGTTAACCTCAATGAATCCGTAATCTGTGTGCCTACGTGTTCCCTGCTTATTAGTTGGATCAAACCATTCACATTTAAACATACACACAGTATAGCTTCTGTGGCATAAGAACTCTACATGTAAAACATTATGTAACACACCGTACCAGTCACTCTCACCACCTCCTGAATCTCCTCTCACCCACACACCGGTGTTGTTTGTTTTTTTATCAACTGAATGAACCAAGGTATGAAATCTGTATCCATTTACGATGTACATCGGATAACTAGTGGCTCTATTTAAAGGGCCCCAACTGAGAGCAAGTAGTTCATGGTCTGTTGAGTCATAAAGATGAACTCGAACGTATTCCTTAAACCACGGTGGAAAATCAGCTATGGGGGCTCCGGGATTTGATTCCTCGAATACCCTAAAAATCAATAAAGTTCAGTAATGACTGAGTGCCTATTAGATAAAACAATAATTGAGTGCAACATAGGTGTTATGAATCCACTTACTGAAGGAAGGGTGAAATCCGATCACAGTTGAGTAACACATGCAAATGGGCGGCTGCTATGTCCCTATCATCCAAGCTGTACGTACTAGCTGCACCCAAAGGCGACCCTTCTTCTCTAAAGATCGAATACGTTACCCCGGGTGATGATACTTCTCCCCTATCGTCATTCCTCCCCATCCTCGTTCGCCGTGTCTGTACATGTGGCTCGAAGTAAAATGTACAGAACGATGATGTCTCCTTAGACAAAAATGCCTCGCATATCGAACCTTCTATTCTAGCTTTGTTCTTCACCGTTCGCTTGAATGAGCCAATAAGCCTCTCAAACGGGTACATCCATCTAAATTGGACAGGTCCAC
>JASCZI010030285.1:62280-85413 GCA_036250425.1 Stylosanthes scabra
AAGGAGGTATTAATTATTCATTACTATATCATAAGAGTTTTATAATGATTTTTATATAAGTTTTTAAATTTTTTAATGTAGGTGCTAGATCATATACTCACATGATGTTTGTAAGATGCAGGTGTTGACTAATGAGAGACAGTGAAAAAGTTGATTTGGCTTTTGAGAAATTTAATAATTTTTAGTGCAGTCTGGATGATCGCTTAACTTAATCAGGATGATCTTTTATCATAATCTGGATGATCTTTTATTGCTTTTATTTTTTACGAATATTCGTCATTGTATTGTGTTTCTACATTTTCTGCACCTTATTTAAGTATGATTTTATATGAAATTGTTATAGTGTTAACAAATCACTTTATTTCCTCAAATAGTAAATATACAGTATGGATGATCTCTTTAGTATAGTATGAATGTGCACTTATTACAGTATAGATGATCATTCGTCTTTTTTTCATAACTTTCTCAGCATAATTAAATATATTTCCTCAATATTTTCTCAAGTAGTCCTAAATTAACATTTGAAATTCTATAACATATAATCTCCATAATTGATTAACATTCCAAATTCTGATATCAAAGATAATGATAAATTTCAAATAACAATAATGGTAAATTTCAAAGTCTCAAAAGAGGATCCTAGCTTTCCTAACATAATCAGCGGCTACAAAAGTATATTTCTATTTTTCTTTTTCATTCTTTCCTCTTCCAAACCCCTTCCCTTGCTCAACCATTTTTGTGATTTTTTTAGTGTTTGGAGCTGTAAAAAGAGTCTTCATGTTGGTTTTGGGTCCTTAGGCTTCTCCCTTATCTCCATGATACCTACATAATCTTGTTCATTTGTAGAGGGCATTTTGATTCTGTTAACATAAAGTGAACATCCGCAATAAACAAAGTGAACATCCAGGATAATAAAGAGTGAACATCCACTAAATACTGCTATTTACATACTACTAACATGTTTGACCAAAATCTACTAAATACACGATAATTAAGTTCATTTCATTTACTTTGACCAAAATTCAGATTTATATGCTCTCCAAAGAACAATGCTAGCAATGTTGCCACAAATTAGGATGAACATTCAACACCCATGTACAATGACATGTATACAGGCTAGTTAATCAATAAAGTATTTCAAATTTCTAATTTAGCATACAATTGCAATTACTCTAAAATCTAACCTTAAGAATTGAGATTTGGACCAAGTAACCTACTATAAAATATAAATTATCAATTTTCTCTTCAACTTGAACACCGCTAGTGGAATTTATGCACAAAGAACAAATAGGAGAGCAATTTTATATATAAATTTTCAATATAAATAGCCATTAGCCTAGAAAATCTGCATATAGAGTACCTAATTCCACTATTAAATATGAGAACAAATGAGAGAAAACAGAAATAAAATGCACTTTTAAAAACACATTGAGCACTTCTAAAATGCACTTCTAAGATGATACTTCTAAACTGCACTGAGATAAAATGCACTTTTAAAAACCATAAAATAAATAATACTTATACAATTATGAACTAAAAGTTTATTGCCCAATTCACAAAGCAAACTAGGGAACACACCAGCCCCTAATCATGTTTACTAACCTCAATTTCAAAATTCAAAATCCTTTCACTTTCATTATACTTTACATGAGCATCTCCCATGTAACAACCACTTAAATGTCTCATTTACAAGAATCTAATACTTAAAATTTAACATCAGGAGCAAAGAAAGATATACTATACTAAACTCCTTTTATATTTCCTAATATTTGCATCTAAAAACAAGAATAATTAATAATCCAATACAAAAATGCAGCAAAGTGACATATATACTAAGAGACAGAGCATATGAAAAAAGAAACAACTACCTCCACGTTGAAGAGGGATTTTCGGAACTGAGAGTGGATGAGTACTGATCAGTATAGATGAAGGAACAATGGCAGTGGTGGTTGAAGTGCTTCCTTGCGGCTTCTTGAGAGTCGTCGAGAAAGTGATTGGTGACGGGTGACCGTGAGTAAAATAATTGAAACCCTTACTTGCGATGGTAACATAGACTCAAAGTGATGGATGTTCTTCAATTCGATGGCCGACGGTGATATTGTTCGGCGACGAAGGCACGGTTGCTCAAAGTGATGGTGAGAGTGTTGGTGGCAATGATCAAAGGAGAAGAAGAAGAATGGGCGCTGATGATCGAGTGTTGGTGCCGGAGATGCTTTTCCTAATCGCCTTTTTCAAAGAGAGTGAGGGTAGTGAATGGAGAAGAAGAACGGTGAGAGAAGTGAATGGAGGTTTGTGGTGTTTTCGATCAGGGGTGCTCACGATTATTTTTGAGAAGGAAGGATGGAGATAATTTAGGGTTGGGCTTGGGTCTCTTTCAGGTAATGTGATAGTGGGTCGGTCCAATATTGATTGTTGTTAGTCACGTTTATGTTGACTACGTACCATGATTGAATATTTAAATATATTTTAAGTCCTCAAAATAGTTTTTATAAAATAAAGTTTAAAAAACAACATTAAATTTAATAAGAAAATATTTATTGTTTAAATTAATTTAATTATTTAATATAATTTAATTATATAAATATTACTCTACCATTATTCAATCAATGCATATCCTCAAAACTCAAAAGCCACTAACTGCTTTTTGGGCAGCTTTCTGATTTTTATTTGGATAATTTTGTAATTTAACCACTTGCAAAAGGACAAAAACTAACCGGTTGACCTATTTTTCCCTGATAGATCACGTTTCAATTGAATATACCGACATATGGGAAAACTTTCCTATAGAATATAATGGTTAATTCTAAAAAAGAAAATCTTGAAAGCCAATATTAAGGAAACAATAGAGAGCCAATATCATTTTTCTTTCTTTTATTTTTCTCCTTTTATCACCCACCATTTCCCTAATTACTATCATTGACTCCCTATTATCCTACCATTTGTTTGCTAGCATTACTCATTTTAAAATGTTATAATGTAGTCTTGAAAATGATATCACCACATGCAAACCTTGTATTCAAGAGCATTGTTTTAACCCATTTAGGTACCAATAGCAAAAACGATGTCATTTTATTAATGATAACGTGTCACTTAACTCTAACTCTAGGTAAGCACGGCGTTAACGGAAAGTCGAAAACGAGGGGCATTTTGGGGGAAAAAACACCAAAAACAAACAAACAAAAACAAAACAAGAAACATATTTGATCATATACTAATCTGAAGACCTTAACATTACTTCCAAAAGTTATTCACATTTGACCTATAGAACGAGCTTTAAAAGCAGCATAGTGTCTGCTTCCTAATGCCCTAATATCTTGGATAAGAAAACTCAGAAGCCGGGGGCAAAAAAATCACTACCCATTACCCAATCAACAGGGAACTTCTGTTTCAAAATTTTCCCCAACTTGATGCAAAATTTACAAGCTATCATTAGTTCATAAAGATGAATCCATCGGTCAATGTCATAAGCCACCAACAAATTCAGCAGTACTTTCTAATTAATTCTCATTTACCTCAATGTTCCCTTTACTTTTACTTTTACTTTTACTCTTTCCTTTCTTAACCTTTTCCTCGGTTTGATTTCCATTGGAAAAGTCATCAGCACAATCTTCCACACTCCTGCAGTAGAATTTTCGGGAAAAAGGTTAGAAGTTATAACACATTAGGGCCATTCTCATTGCATAAACAAGATATAGAATTCATGTGAAGCTGTTCATACGAATGTTGCTTCCGACTTGAAGGGATAAGAATATCTTTAACAAGTTTAACAAAGCACAAAAAGCTAGAACAATTCAGATCATATTACTCATGGAATTTGTCCAACTTTATCTCTTGTTCAGCGCTGAAATTTATCAAAATCATATTATTTTGCTACTTTATTTTCCCCACAGCAGTTTAGCTTTAAAGCATGTTTAAGTGGGGACACCCAAAAAAAAAAAGCATGTTTAAGTGGTATTGGGGCTCTGCTATTTCGGAATACAAGGAAAATAAGTGAACTTACTTTTCATTCATTAGCTTCTGATATTCCTCATTTCCTTCATGGTTTCCGATCTCACCTTCAGGATCTGAACCTTTGTTTACTTTCTCTTTCTTTCTCCTCTTCCTTCTAGCCTTTTCATCATCCTCTGCAAATGCAGGCAGTGCAACAACAGCTACCTTCTCAACATCTCTGTTCATTTGCCAGTCCATTAGATGACAAAGTTTTGTTTCAAAACCATTTTGCAATGCTAATAATACATTAATATTAATACTAAAGCACTATTTATGGTCTCTCTTTTGCATAATCAGAGAGATAAGTGAGTTGATGTTGCATATGTACAAACTACAAAGCATGAAGGTTATTATCAACTTCTCAATTAATGCATTCAACAAGGGGTGGCTTTATAGTTATACTAGCAAACGTTGTACTAACCAGAACTAATTATAAAACAATAGATAAAGAAAAACTCACTCATTAACTGTAGGTTGTTCGATGTGTTCCTTTAGCCGCTCTTTCCTTTTCTTCTTTGGTTTTTCTTCTTGTACATTACCAACCTCAGAGGAGGGCAGATCTTTGTCCACATTTTCAGTTTGCTTGCTTGATATACATGACAGAAAAAGATCAAAAACCAAATCAGAAACCTTTGCCGCTAACCCAAAAAACTTAAACACATGGAAGACATAAGAACTCACTCATCATCAGCACCATCCAGGGTCATCTTGTCAATTTTTGGCGAACTCTTGCTTCCCTTTTCCTTCTTTTTCTTTTTTGATTTTTTGACATCCCCAACATCTTTCTTTTCGTCCCTGTTGCATAGAAAAAAAAAATCATGAATAAAATCGAATATTTACAAAAACTTAAAGCAGAGAAAGCAAGCATGCACACAAACTACAATCTAGAATTAGTGATGTCAACCTATGCATCTGATTATCTTGAAGAACATTGTCAGTTTCCAAAGCTGTTTCAATAATACTATTGCCATCATTTTCATCATTCTTGTTCCTTGCATCAAACACTTCGCTGTCACTAGTTTTGTGGATTTTCTCATCCAAGTTCTTTCGACATGCTTTATTCCTGTAAAAAGATGCATTCAGCAGGCTATATTCATAGAGGGACAGCATCTTATCCACAGATTCAGTTAGATTGCTTGATATAAATGACAGAAAAACATTAATAACTAAATCAGAAACCTTTGCCGCTAATGCAACAAACTTAAATACATGGAAGATAAAAGAACTCACTCATCATCACCACCGTCCTTGATTTGTTCTTGTCCTGCAAGAATATCCAGGGTCATCTTGTCAATTTTTGGCTTATCTTCCTCACTCTTTTCTAGTTGTATAGAAGGCCCACTAGGCGAACTCTTAGATTCCTTTTCCTTCTTTTTCTTTTTGGATTTTTTAGCATCCCCAACATCTTTCATTTTGTCTGACAAAGCTGCTTCCCTGTTTCATAGAAACAAAAAATCATGTATAAAATCGAAAACTTATGAAAACTTAAAGCAGAGAAGGCAAGCATGGCCGCAAACTATAATTTAGAACTAGTGATGTCAACCTATGCATCTGGCTATCTTGAAGAACATTGTCAGTTTCCAAAGTTGTTTGAATAATACTATCACCATCATCTACATCATTCTTGTTCCGTGCATCAAATGCATCGCTATCACCAGTTTTGTGGATTTCTTCATCCAAGTTCTTTCGACGTGTGTTATTCCTGTAAAAAAATGAAATCAGCAGGCTATTTTCATAGGAGGACAGTATCTTATCCTTAGTTTCAGTTTGCTTTCTTGATATTCAAGAAAGAAAAAGGGCAACAACCAAATCAAATCTGTTGCAGGTAAAATGAATAAATGACAAAGTTAAGAACATGGAAGTCATAACAACTTACCCATCATCAGCCAAGTCCTTGTTTTCTTCTTCTCCTGCAAGAATATCTTGGGTCATCTTGTCAATTTTTGGCTTATCTTGCTCACTCTTATCTAGTTTTATAGACCCATTAGGCGAACCCTTGGTTTCTTTTTGCTTTTCCTTCTTTTTCTTTTTTGACTTTTTGACATCCCTAACATCTTTCTCTTTGTCTGACACAGCTGCTTCCCTGTTTTGAAGAAACAAATTCATGAATAAAGAAAAAAATACTTATAAAAAAATTATAGCCAAGGAAATCAAGCGTGCACACAAACTATAATTTATAATTGGTAACAGTCACCTATCAATCTGACCATCTAGAAGGGTATCGTCAGTCTCCAATTTTGTTTCAATCTTACTATCACCATCATCTTTGTGGTTCTTGTTCCTTGCATCAAATGCTCCTAGATCAGCGGTATTAATTTCGTCTTCAAAGATCCTTTTACGAGCTTTAATCTTGTAAACAGATGAAATTGGCAGGGTATCTTCCGTATCAATTTCTTTTGTCTGGTCATCCATATTATCATTTACAATTGCCTTTTCCTCAAAATCCCCATCACCATCATCATCTGACTCTACTGAATAATACTTCTTCCGGAGCCGTACACGTTTGCTTTTCTTACCATTTGGTTTGTTATCATCAGAAACTTCCTCTGCAGTCACAACAGAACAGCAATACTGATATCAAACCAATTGAGATTTAAAAATGTACCTACCCATCAATTGGAAAATCAACTCTAACATGTACAATCATACAAGTGATGTCACATGTGGTTACAAATCTTGTCATTAATGATCAAAAGATATTTGGAAGAGTTTAACAATAATTAAAGATAAAAGGTACATGCTACATTAAGGTGGCTATACAACAAAGAGTTGCCAAAATTAAAATGCCGCTTTTTTTACTAATAAAAATGGTTTTTAATTTGGAAAAAAAAAAGTGTTACTAAAATGTATTAAAAAAAAGAACATAAGTTGTTAAGCCACCATAATAGGCACCATAGACTCCACCAAGATAAAAAAAAAAGTACTGTTTTGGGCTTGTTTTTAATATGCATCCAAAACATCTTTCAAATTCTATTGAAAGTATTCTACAATGGCAAACATTCATATCTTTTACAAGAAAACTTATACAAGATCGCATGAATGAACACAAGCAAAAAATTATTAGTCACTTGAGTAAGGAATGAACATTGAACATACCTTCTTTGGAAATAGGGGAGGGTGGGAAAACCTCCGGAGTAGGATTATCATCAATAAAACTATCATCGAAATCATCTTCATCGCTACAATCCGACTGTTCATTCTCTGTATCAGCAATATCCTCCCCATACGATTCACTGTCCACATTAGCTAAGGAAACAGAGCACTCTTGAAACACAACGAAAAGAGTAAATAGCTATTTTGACCCTGAAAGATTTTGATTTTAACAAAACGACACCTAAAGATATAGTGCATTTGACAAAATGGCCCAATCACATAGAGAACTCGGCTAACATTTGGATTAATGGTAACGGATTATATCTTCAGGATTCATTTTGTAAGAAAAAAACATCAGCGCACATTTTGTCAAAAATTCAGAATATTTGAAAGATAAAAATGGCTATTTACTATTTACTTGAAGGGAACAAGTAAAGAAAAGAAATTACAGAATGGAGTGAAGGATACGAAGAGTCTCCATCGAACATGGCTCTGTGAGAAGATGTTTTGGCAAGATAGTAACCGCAGAGATGAATGCTGCGAGCACCGATGACGGTGAAGACCACGTCATCAACTTCCTCAAGCTCCAAATTCAACTGCAATGATTCAGTGCTTCCAGGGTACAGAGCACAGACAAAAACGGGGCTCCTATTGCCTACGTTACACTGCAGCGTGCTTCTTGTGGTCGCACTACCGAAGCCCAACGTAGCCTGAAACAAGGGGGAAAAAATGAGAATGAGGTTGGTTGTTGAATTGTAGCAACTCAAAATGAAAACAAAAATGGGTTTACCATTGAAATATGGAGGCGTCCTTTGGAATCATCATATTTATGGGTAAAAGGCCTTCCAGATTTGACCTCCACTCCTGCATACACCAGGGATAAAACCGATCAGTCAGAAACAAACACTTGAACAAGCTCGCAAGAAATCATCGGGTGAATTAACACTTACCCCAAAAAGCCATGTCTTTTTCTAAAACCCTAAGAGGGTGTTTGGAGTGGAATGACTTTGACCCAAGAAGGGTTCTAATCACTAATCAAACAGAAATAAAGGCAGCCATTAACTAAAATAACAGTGAACAACACTGGACAGGTGAAGAACGAGTTAAACCAGTTAACAAGACTGAACAAGATTACATGCAGAACACATAACTAGGGTTAGCAACAACCAATTTAGAAGTAATTAACAACCAATTTAGCTAACGGAGGAAAAAAGAAAGAAAAAAGAAATGCAGTAACCAGTAACTCAGTAAGCATCGAAAGGGGAGGAAGCAAAATACCTCGTCTGAAGTAGTGCGAAGGCAATGACGGCGAACGGACAGCGAAGACAGTGACGCCGACCAAGGAGGAGAACGGAAGGCGGCAACGTGAAGGCAGTAACGGCGATGACGGTGTGGTTGAACGGGAAGAGAGTGAGAAAGAGAGAACGATGGTGGTTGAACGCGATGGACGGCGAAGACGAGAACCGCCACGACAGAGAACGGCAACGGTGGTTGATGGCGTTGGGTTTCAGTGGAGGTTCTGAGGAGAGGAGACTAGGATTCCTCCACGCTGTGGGAGAAGAAGAGACAAGAGAGTGGGGCTCATTAGGTTTTGAGTTCTATTTTCTTTCTCGTTCAGAAAACGACCTAGCCTAGCAGCTTTTTAAAAACGGCGGGGCAAACGATTTTTAGATTTTCGGTTTATGCTGTAAAACCGAACCGAAATCCGAAATCACTATTTTCGGTTCGAAGTCCGCCGGTCAACCAGCCGGTCTAATCCTATAATCAGAACCATGACTTCCAAATTTCAAAGTATTTAACATAATTTTCACATTTACATATAAGATAATTCTATGGTGAATAGATTTTTCCAAGTATAAGATGAACAATTATACTATTTTTATTTTAAAAATTAATGAAAAATAAAATAAAAAACTTTATATAATTAAAATTTAATCATTTATTAAGGAGAATTTTTTATCATTTTTCTTTTCACCATAGCATGTATCTTACATCTATTGGACAATATAGTTTTTTTAAGAAAATGCACAAAATTAAGGACATTTCACTTAATTAATTAAAATGAAGTTGAAATTTACCCAATTGCACAATTCTACAAACGTTAATTTTTTTCTATAAATTTATGTAAATCGTTTTACCCCTATAACGATTTACTAGGGGCTAGAGTGACATGCAGGAATCGTTGCACCCCTACAACGATTTAGTAGGGTCTTGACAACAATCGTTGCACCATCAACGATTTTATAGGTTTTGAGGTGATCAATCTAAATCGTTGCATCCTAGCAAAGATTTTATAGGTTATGAGGTGCTCAATATAAATCATTGTACTCCTTCAACGATTTTGATGGGTTATTTTTCTTATAAATAGAGATACTCGTGAGTGAGCAAAGAGAGTGTAATACTGAGTGTTTGAATGGTGTGGTTTAGTAAGACATATAAGCCGTAAACCAGTACTTATAAGTTTTAAAACACAAAAAACAACACATAACCAAATCCAACATAAACTAACACATAAACTAATACATAAACTAACACATAAACTAATACATAGTCATGCCCACAACATACGAACTCTTAATGTGACCACCTGTCCCACATCCTCGACGGCGTAGAACTCTGCGTGCACGCCGAACAAGTGGAACCTCGTCCTCGTCCTCCTCCTCTAGGCCTGCACCTCAGGCTGTGGAACTAGTGGTGGAGGGTCAACAGGCCCCCCAAACTCAAATACAGAAGGAGGTGTACCCCCCAATGAGAAATACACGTCATGGAAACCAGTGGTCGGTTCATTAAGGTCCACATGGATCTAAGGGGTCTCAAGAACAGGCTGCGAAGTGGAAACCTCAGCATCATGTGCCCACATAGCTGCTAAGTCAGCGTAACACACCTCACCACCCAACTGCCATCACCATCCCCGTCTCCTCGCTGGCTCATACGAGTCCCAACCCTCCGCCTCCTATCAGGTCGACGCCTGTCTGGGACACCAAGGACCTGTGGACGATGGGGTGGCACCTGGGTAACAATCGTCGCCACAATCTCATCAACCTCACCTCCGCGTGGATCACCCAACAAACCCTCTGGAGATAAGAACCTGTGTGGCAAAGTGTACCACCAATCCAAGAAATCCCAATCCGAACCAGGGTGTGGGTGAACGGGAAACACGAAAACATATGCCATCCGATTATGCCAATTTGCATGCCAAGTCTGATACTCAGCAGGAAACAAACGATCTCCGCGCCTCCCGTCTTTGGAATGCATGAAATCAAGGTTCACAGCCTTCCGTGGCCAGGACTGGACTCCACCAAACTGCGGCAGCACCCTATCGACCTGGTGCCACTCGATCGTCCTAAAATAAATCAGCGCCGTAACTGATCTCCACACAAGCATGTGCCTCTCCTCTAGAATGGTTGGGTCAACAACGCCAACCACATCAAGTGCGCTGTATGGCACCCATATAAACTGAAATGGTAAACCAACGCACATTTTAACATAAAAACATGAGCTAAACTTACGTCACTCTCTCGTAACATATCTAGCCGATGCCTCATCTGAAGGACTCTAGGACTTTTCTCGTCTGAGGCTGGTAGAAACCCTCCACACCTACAACGTGTCAACCATAAGAAGAATTTGCTTAAACAATTTTACGAAACTATATAAAGAACATGCCGATAAAAAAATTATAGACACCACCCTAGATGCAAGTGGCCATCTGATGTCATCAAACCCATGTGGGCGAAGGGACGGGAAGCGCCAGAATATCCAAGACTGCAGGAGGCTGAGTGGTCCTGCCTACTGCACCACTCTTATGTTCGATGCCCTGCATAAGCTCCTATATAGCCAAGCAAGGGTGGCGGATTCCCAACCGTATTTACCCAGCTCATTCATCCGGGCAACAAAAGGAGGCCACTGGAGGTGCAATCGAGCACCAGACTTATCCCCAAATAACTGGGTCTCCAACAACATCATGATGTAACCCCGAGCATATATCATAACCGTATCATCATCAGCATCATCTGGCAACACCCTGAACTGCTCCTGAAACCATGAATAGCTGACACTGAACTTGTCCATGCACTCTTGCGGAGGGAGCTCACCAAACAATTCTTGAAACCAAACCCAAGCCGGACGGCCACCTTGATCCCTGCTGAAAGTCTGTCAGGCACCCGCTAACTGCCTCACCATCAATGGGGAGGCCAAACTGATATGCAACATCCTGCAGAGTCACGGTGCACTCCCCGAACGGCATATGAAACGTGTGCGTCTCCGGACGCCACCGCTCAAAAAATGCACTGATCAACAGCTCATCCGCCTTGAACCAATAGTTGTTCAGCATGGCCACATGATACAACCTTGCCGCCTGAAGGTACGGGACAACCCGTCCGTGCAAAACCATGTTCTGCTGCCTCCAAATGCTAGTAATGCACCGGACCAGCTACAGAACACAAAACAATTCAAAACAATTTAAACTACGTATTCTTAATCAATAAAATTTGTGTGTAAACAACCACTTTAAATTTTTAGACTACATTGATACTTATAAAGTTAAGTTTTAGCAATTTTCGGTTAAACTGGTTAAATCGATTTTTAAAATATGCATTTTCAAAGAATTTCATTTTCGGTTGAACCGGTTCATCATATCAACAACAAACTAATATTACTTCCAAGTTCTTAATCCAACAAAATTAATATTTTATTCTATGGTCCATATAACTAATCCAGCAAAATTACTATATTCTATTATTTGATTAAAGAACAACCTACCAATCCTATTTCTATGTCTCTATAATCCGACAAATTAATATTTTATTTGGTCTATGTCTCTATAATCCTATTTCTATGGCACACATAAACAACCTAACAATATTAACATGACGAAAGAACAAATTTAGAATACTAACATTTTCATTGATGTCGGCAGCAACATGGGCAATATTTCCAAACAATAAAGTTGTTGCACGGTATCTCTTTCCACTTGGACCTGTGGCTCCACCATTTTTTTTCACTCTCTTCAACGATTCTTCAGCAAGCACCAACGATTTCTTCCTTTCCCTTCCTCCGCCGGCGATATGGTAACTAAGAAGAAAAAAAAGAATGAAAAACAAGAAGGAACACTGCGGCGTTACTTTTTTTTTACCAAAACCCTATGAAAATCGCTGCAGGGGAGCAACGATTTTCCTCCTTCTCTTTACCCTACAAAATCATTGTAGAGGTGCGACGATTCTTGCATTTTCTGCGTCCTTAGTAAATTGTTGTAGGGGTGCAACAATTCTTTTGTTAATTTTGAAATTGTTTTTGGGTTACAACGATTTATATAAATTTAGACGTTGAGCAAACAAGTAACCGTTGCTCCTTTTGTGCATATGGGTAATATTAAACATCTAATTAATTATTAAGGTGAATTGTCACAAAGTTAATGGTGTTATAAAACACAGTGTATGTATCGCACCGAAATGACTATATTTTGAAAATTGAACATGCAGCAGAAAACGCACAAAATTAATGGTGTTATAAAACTCTAGTGTATGTACTTGTGCGATGCACAGAAAATGGCTATGTTCTCTATATTTTGAAAATCGAATAGTTTTTTTTGTATATACTCACTAGAATACAACCCGCGCGTTACGCGGATAACGAATAAGGGGTAACAAATAATTTAATATTCTTATTTTATGTTGAATATCGTGGCAAAACTATTTTATCATGCTAATTTACAAAATTCAATAGTATAATAATATACTAGCGTCTTCACACTGTTCAGCCGCTTTTTTCTATTAATTTTAAAATGATAATTATTATAATTTCAGCTAATATATTATTCACTCTTTTAATTTATCATTTGATCAATATTCATTTCTTCAATATTTTAGCAACATTAGGTCTACTATTCTTGTATTTAAAAGCAAATAACTTTTGAAAAAATAATTTTAAAATAACACATAATAAATATTTGACTATCATTTTCCAAAATAGCATACATAATATAAAAACTAATGATCATAATGTACTTTTGGTTAAGCAGACTAAGCATGGTTTTGATTACATGTTATTTTTATAAAAAAAAAAATGTATTTAAATGTCATTTAGTTTTAATAATTTGATTTTGGGAATTCCAATCTTTATCCTTGTATGAGATTCATCGCGAACCCAAACTCATTATTCCATTGAATAAAGGCAGAACTTTGATAAAAAAAAAAAAAAAAAGTTAAAAAAAAAAGTGGCAACTCAAAAAATTAATCTGAATGTGATAAATTTTTCATTTCCCTAGAAACAATAGATAGTAGAAAAATGTCATATTGTTATTTTGTTGTTACTTGTGAAATATAAGAATAATAAATAAGCAAAGTAAAATATGTGATTTAGAAATGTGTACGGAGTAAAATTTTTTAGCAATTCCTTATACATCTCTTTATCCATAATTTTTTTAGAATTGAAAAACTGTGAAATCAATCGATCATTTATTCACTTTTATGAAGATATTCAAATACAATAATATATTAAAAAAATAATTTAAATTTTACAGAGTGTATTTATAGTAATTAATTTTGCAATATAAAATTTATAGAGGATATCATTATATGAATACTATTATTTTAACTACCATTACAATGTATAATTGGTTTATAAATAACTTATATTATTAAGTAAATTATGTACTCTCTCCATTATTTGTAACAATTCGTTACTCTCTGGATTTATTATATTAATTTTAATTTCTCCAAGTAATACTTTTTAATAATTATTGTTTCATTAAGTATATAAATATTTTATTAAAATCTTTTTTTTCTAATTTAAATGATATATATAAAAGGGCAAGTTACCACAATAATCCATTTCCATTCTAATATTATCAAATTACACCAAAATTAGATAAATGATCAGATTACATCGTTCCCAATATACTATGGAATCCGTGGCAGGGTGTAGGTTTTGGTGAATCCGTGCCACCCTACCACGGATTCAGAGCTTCGTCAAACAAATTGGGAGGAATCCGTGGCATCCTTCCATGGATTCAGGTAACGAAAATTCTATATAAATCTGTGGCAGGGTCATTTGGATTCAGAGTGAGGAGAAGTTAGAGAAAGACAATGAGAGAGAATAGTTAGAGAGAAGTTAGAAAAAATGTAGAGAGATGTGTTTGGCTTTTCATCGTGGCAGAACGCTCGATCGAGGAAATCGTTGTGAATGATAGAGGGTTTAGGGTTCAGGGTTTAGAGGGGACATGTACCGACATGAGCTTATGTCAGATTTATGGCCCCAAGTATCCTCCACTGGCGTAACATCATCTTACGAGTACCCCAAGAATCCTCTTGAGCATGAGATTTATCTTGGCTTGAGCATGAGATTTATCTTCGCGGAGGGCATATGTAGTTTACGCGCTATTTCCTTTATTTTATTCATGTATTTTATTTCATGCACTACGCTTTGTATTTCCGAACTTCCAAGCATTGTCTGTTGATGTATTTATGTACATATTTATGAATTAATAGAGTTATTTTATATTTTTCTCAAAGGATCTAAAATCACTGTGCTTGATACAACGTACAAAATGTTATCTACATTACATCAATTTTTTAAAAATGCTAAACAAGAAAATAGAAATAATTAAGCGAAACCAAAATTTAATTGAAAAAAGACTTCGTACATTACATTTCACTATGTTTTTTATTTACAAACAACAAATGCAAATTAAACAAGACTAATGGAATCGTAACTTATTACAATAGATTAAAAAAAGACTTCGTACATTACACTTTTATCGTAAATAAACTCTAAATGTGTAAATATTGACCTGGTATTAAACCATTGGACGGAGGTGCTCATATCTCCGCAATGGTTATTCATTGGAGAATGATCCGACGTATTTTAAACCGGCGGATGTGCAAGAGGACTATCACCGGTAAAAGTATCGTCGACCACTCTCCTTTGTTAATTGCCTAATCCATTCATTCCCAACTTACAAGACTAATGCTTCATCGCCTCATGTCCCGCACTCCGTCCTCCGCCTCCGCCATCTTAGCTCGTCTATCATCTTCACCAGAGACCACCACTTGCTATTTATAGCAGCGGCTCTGCCAAGCTGAATCCGTGGCGCCCTGCCACGGATCCCTCTTAA
This sequence comes from Stylosanthes scabra, assembly GCA_036250425.1. Lineage (NCBI taxonomy): Eukaryota > Viridiplantae > Streptophyta > Magnoliopsida > Fabales > Fabaceae > Stylosanthes > Stylosanthes scabra. The sequence continues at coordinate 77,474 of JASCZI010030285.1, forward strand.
TAGTTTTTAGAATCACCTGAATCCGTGGTAGGGTGCCACGCCCTGCCACGGATTCCTCCCAATTTGTTTGACGAAGCTCTGAATTCGTGGCAGGGTGGTACGGATTCACCAAAACCTTACACCCTGCCACAGATTTCATAGTATATTGAAAACGGTGTAATTTAATCATTTATATGATTTTAATGTAATTTGATAATATTGGAGTTGTTTTGGAATATATTAGTTTTTTGCCCTATATAAAATAGCATTACTTTATCAACAAATACATGAACAATCAAACTCTTTTACCATTTTGTATACATATCCCCATCAAATTATGTCCTATTATTATAAATTTTTATTTTTATTTTTAATATTAAATTTAATATTATTTTGTCTTAAAAATTATCATTATGCATTGTTCATTTGGGTTATCATAATTAAAAAACTTGTATTGATATAACTCTTTAAAAATTATTAATATTTTTTAAAGTTCAAAATTAAATCAATAATTTTATATATCTATTTTAATAAGTAAAGAAAAAATAAAAACAAAAAGCATATTGCTTTGGGCTACACGAAAAGTAAATACTGTTGTCTTTTTAAAAAATTATTACTCCTATGTAAATTATGTATATTCCTATAAATATAGTCAAGATTTAAACTTAGCTTCATTTATAATAAATACAATAGTCTTTTATTCCATTTGTATGTTTACGTTAAATAATACTTGATGAATTGATCATCATTTTTGCATAAGGGGGTGTTAATTAAAAATGAATAGATATTTATATACAAGATATAGTAATTTGTAAAAGAAACTTTTTATTAAAATATTTTAAAAAACACAAAACAACTATAAGCTAATATGCAAACAGCAAAATTAATTTAAATAAATAAAGTTCATGATAAATAATGCAAAATCAATGAAAAATTATTCTGCCAAGATCAATTTATTCATAGTAGAGAAAATGCCATGACAACCTTTGTGAGATAGTGTTAAAGTCAAGTGAGTGTCATCTGCAATAAGACAGTCATTATCTTTGATGTATCCTTTCGTAGTCTGCGCGGAAGGGAGTGATCATTGAAAATAATATGATGTACCAACTCATACACCAGATATTTCAATGTCATGTTTCTTTTCTACATGTATTTTTCGCCCTTTTGCATCATTCTTTTTTGTTAGTTTTGATTGAAGAAAGGTATAAAAAAAATTAGTAAATTGAAGAAGGAAGATGAAGGATGAAAATAAGTTAAAACGTGATAAAAGAAAATGTGACAGGGAAGAAATTAAGAATGTGGAAGGCCAGAAGGTTATGTTATAAATGTAACTGCAAATAATGGGGGAGAGTGAAATGATAATTTCATTTTTGTCCCATTTATAAATTAATAGTTGTCCCTTATTAATTAGTTATATGGTTAAAATTGGAAATAAAAATTATACACCGAAGTCTATGTATTCTAATTATATATTGTTATAAATATTGTTATAGATATGTTTTGCTTTATTTATAATATCTATTAAAATATCTATTAAAATCTATCTATTAAAATATAAAAATAATAGGGTTCTCGTCTCAGTACTTGCCACTTGGAGGCCATTTTCAGTTAACATGTGTCAGTGTGTAAAATTGTGACAAATGTTTTTTGAATTCAATATTCAAATTAAATATTGAACTAATCATGCGTATATAAAAAGATATAAGAGTATATCACATGTTTCCAATCTGCATTTACAAAAAAAATACAAACAGCGATCTTTATTTTAAAATGTGTTCTGAACACATGTGAGAGGATCCAAGCTTCAATTCCGTGCTCACTCTTCGGCAAACATGGCAACGTCAATGATGAATTTATATGTAACGAGCAATTTTATAGATAGCACTCAACTAATTGGTAAGCTCAATAATAATGTGTTCATATTCGGTATTATGAGTTACAATATATATTTTAATGTATAACAAAAAGCTTATATTATTATTTTATGGATATACCATTACAAAGATGTAATTGCTTATGCAATTACATAATGTCGGTGAGGTTAGCACAAGTTTCATTAATATTTACCAAAACTATCATATACTTAATGTGTATTACACTACTTTAATGTTTATTATATAGATTTATATATTCCGTAGGTCGGATTGTGTCACTACCAATAATGGCAAGAAGCAGGGAAAGATGTCTTTTTTCAAATGCCAAAATATGTGATAATCGTTTTCGACAAGCTAAAGAAAAGGATGGCCAGTATTCAACGAATAGATTCAATAGGAAGTGTTTGAAGAGAGTAAAGATGCAGACGAATGAGAAAGGAAATTAATCATTTTAAGTCACTGAATTAATAACACGTGTTCATAATAAAAAATTTAAATATAATGTAATCATGATCACATTCCAAAACAAGTAATAAATGATTAGTTCCTTATTCAATTGAGCAAATTTTGAGCATTTTAATGAGGAGATAGATCAGTTATGGTCTTGATTTTAAATCAAATTTTGATATCTCTTTTTATGTGTGCAAGAATGGATTTTTCCTATCATATTTATTAATCAATGTTAAATATAATACTCTTAAAATTCTTTAAGTAACTTCGAATAATTTCTTTCCACCACAAGAAAAACACTCCTTTGACAATATTTAAAAAGTGACTCCAAAAGTCTGAAAAAATGATGCCATAGACTAAGAAACCGTTTATTTGGCTAAGGAAATACTTTTTGGAATGTATCCTATACTAAGTGGTTCCAATTACCAAAGAAGGCGCTTTTTGCAGTAAAGAGAGCGCTTTTCGTAAAAAAAATAGGAGCCGCTTTTTAAGCAGTGCTCCAGAAGACCATAGGCACCACTTTTCGTGATGCTTTCTAGTTAACATTTAAAAGAATAGGAACCGCTTTTTTCTAAAATTGCATCACTTAGAAAGCGTAGCACTATTGTATACCTATAGCTGCTATTTAAAAGTGGTGCCTAATGTTCTAAATTTAAAAAAAAATAAAAATAAAAACGTTATATATATATTCCTGAAGCTTGAATAAGATGATTAATAATAAATAAAAATGGTAAGGAATTAAAAAAAATTATAAAAAATGAAATATAAAATAATATTAAAAAAAAAATATATATATACATATATTTGACGATGTAATAAAAGTATTGAGATAGATGTTTTGCAAATGTATGCAGACATACATCTAACACCAACATAAATAAAGGCATTCACAAAAAATTTACCCAACTAATTAGTGAGTTTATGCTAATAAATCAAAGGACGTAAACCAAAAGTATTTTATCTATCTCATAATGAAAATATATCATTTCTCAAGCTCCAACTAACACAACAACTATTTCCTTGCCAAAACATGTCTTGATGATAACTAGCAACTTTATTCTTCATGAATATCGCCATCAAAATTATGCATAATTGTATGAAATAGTAATTAGTAAAATGAAAATTGTTTGAGAACACAACTAAAGATATTCCGAAACTGCACTAAACATAATAAGATAACCTTATATTCCTTGGTGAAAAATCTAAATCCAACTTCTAAACTAGAAAATCATAAGACTTCCAAAAAGTCATCACCAAGCCATAATAGTTTAGCATGAAAAGAGAATCACTTCAGATTTCCTATAGACTCATTGATGATTCTCTTGCAGTATGATAGCTAGTCATGTACCACGTTCAGTGAGATGCAGATATATAGAAAATTCCCATCTACTAGTCAATTCAAATTTTACACTTTACTTATAATAACATGGCTGGTAAAAGTACACTTGAGAGATCCAAATAGAGGCAGTTTCAAAAAAAACTTAAACAAAAACAGAATAGCATTACATAATTGAGTGCAGAGTTCAAAGTGAAGTGAAGAGTCTTTTTTTTTGCTGGTCACGTTAATATATATATATATATATATATATATATATATATAAGAGCATTATTGATCATAGTATATATAAACTTTACACACTCACTACTAATAGCTACTAACCAAAAAAGCTACAGAAGTAGTTGGCTTCTTAGTTACTTGATTTGCAAGATTTTTCAGTTATGGATAATTCAGACTAGTACTACCTAATATTTTTAGAAGATGGTGGTGGTGGTGGTGGTGATAATAATAATACAGGAATATAGCAAGCGGCTATATCTGCACTCTTAAGTTTTCATTACATCATAAAAAAAGATTTGAATAACAAATATAGATCAACAATCACTTAGAGGCAGTTACAATATTGTACAATATTATCTAAAATAAATAATGGTACAATATTATCTTCATGGTTAAAATATGTTTGCTTTTCCCAGCACGTGTTCTTAGTATATATAAAAAAAGAAAAGGGTTGGAAGTATTAGGCAATAGCAACATCCCATAAAGTTACTAGTTTCATATTGCATTTAATTAAAAGAACATTTTTCTAGCTACCTTGTTTTGCATATCAGCTAACTGGTCCAGCATGAATTTGCATTGGTCTGAAATTAATTCAAGATAGTGACCAAGAAACCAAATAATAAGAGGAAGGCTAAAGATGTAGCTGGAAGTAGTCGTCCAGAAAAGAAAAGCCAAAAGATTGGAGACTAACAATAATATATATTTGATCAATTTATAATTAATACCACTTAGATGAGGTACAGATCTAGAAATTAAAACGTAACTATTTTAAATGCAAGTAAGATTATTAACATTTTGGTTAAGAGGATCATCAGAGCAACCATCCAATAAGTTACAATTCATGTTCACAAACAAGCTTGCCCTCCCAATATTCACAGCAAGCAGAATACTTGACTTTTAAGGGAACCTAATGCAACTCATTATCATTCTTTTTATGATCAGATTTCTCTTTTTTATACACTCAAAAATTCCAACACAATAATATAAACTTGTAACAATATAAACCAATATAGACTATAAGAAGTTTTGAGATATTCTTGTAGCCAAATATACCGAGAGAGGAAGCAAATAGAAACTATGCAACACTTTTTATTCAACAAATAGTTACTTGTCCTCTTAGTTACTAATTTTCAAGATAGAGTACTCTTAACTAATAGTGTGCCAAAAATAAAAATTCTATTATGTAAAAAAAATAGTTATGCCTCTTGTAAGATTCTTACTTTCTTGGCACATGATTCTCAACGTTGTAAATGAACCCTATACTTTCCCCAAGACTTGCACCAGCACTAGCCTCATACTTCTCACTTTCTATTATGTGATTCTTTTAGTATCTAAAAGAGCAAATTAAACAATTTTAAATAAAATTCAATAAAAGGTATATTATACTGATATATGCTTTTGATTAAGTAGTTTGAAATATCTTAATTCAAGGCAAATGCAATGATATCTTTGTTCCTTGAAATTTTTGTTCTTTAAAAGAAAATAAGTTAGAGATGCAGCCTCTATATTCTTTTAAATGTCATATGATGAAAGCACAAAGAAAGAGTAGCACATACCAACAGAGATAAATATAGAGTTGACATAAAAAATAATGCCATTAATCCCTCCAAACTGCTGCAGTATCATCAATCCAACTACTACCTAGCCATGTAAATAAATATCATAAAGTTTGCAAACAGTTAAAATAAGTTGTACTTGACACAAATTGGTTTAATTAAGACGACTCACAGTAAGTAACTTCAAATACTGTAACTGAAATAAGCCAACTTGGCTAGCTTCTCTTTGCTGCTGAAGTGTTTCTGTCATTGTTCTGAAAACCGGATCGGAGTGGCCGGTTCGACCGGAAAAACAGGGAATCGGTCCCTTAGCCGGTCCGGTCCTATGGAAAAAACTGAGAGCACAAGACCGATGAGAAAACCGGCCGAACCGGCGGTTAACCGGTGAACCGATAAAAATGGTATCGGTTTTTGGAGGTTCATCCGTTTTTTTTTTTAATTTTTATGGCCTAAAACGACGTTGTTTTGACATTTTAAGTAAAAAAAATAAAAAAAGAAAATTCACACTAAAACACCAAACAGAGTACTACTGAGTACAAACTCAAATAAAAAATCAGTAAGTCACAAATTGGAAGTGGAAACCCTAGCACACCTTCCATAAACCCTAGCACCTCAACTCTTCACCGCGGCGGCAGCAGGCACACGGCGCCGGCAAAACTGCGCCAGTAACCCGCAGCAGATCGCAGAACGACGCAGCTTCGCCTTCCACCGCGTCACGCACCTCCGCCGTGAAGCTCCGCCGCACACCACCGCCGCAGCTGTAAGTTCTCTTGCACCTACTCTCTTTTCTTGACTCTCTTCCCTATCCTTGCTTTTTTCTCTTGTTGCAAAGTTGCTCTGCATTGTTTTTGTTTTTGTATTTTTCATTTTTTCTCTTGTTGGAGTGTTTCTCTTACTGCTACTGCTACATAGTGTTCTTGTTAATTACATTTTAAATTATTTAGATTTTTTGGCTTACTGCTATTGCTATATAGTGTTCTTATTAATTACATTCTAAATGATTTATATATTTTGGCTTACTGCTACTGCTACATAGTGTTCTTGACTTCTTGTTAATTACATTTTAAATTAACTAGATTTTTTGGCTTACTGCTACTGCTACATAGTTAAAATTAAACTCTAATTACAATTAGAGTGTTAGGCATGTAACAGCAGCAGCATTGAGCTGCTTAACTATGTAGCAGTAGTAGTATTGAGCTGCTATATCATCCAACAGCTTATTTTAGAGTTTAATTTATTGTATGATTGTGTTGTTCTTGTATTTTACGTTTTTGAGATGATTGTGATATGCTGATTGTTCTTTTTTTTTTTCTTCTCATGGCTGATTATGGAACCATATTATTTGTTTATGTAGATGAGTACTATAACACCCTAGGATTTAGCACCTCATGATCGTGCTAAATTCCAAGGGTTATGGACCACTTTACAACTCCTTATTTTAATACTATAATTACTTAGCAGTGAGCCTTTATTAACATGTACTAAATCTTACAAGCAAACGGACAGAGTCTCCTTTGTATTTCGCACTTTACCCAATTTAGCGATCTTCATTTTAAACCTGTTTTACAACCAACCAATAACCAGGATAATATATATATACATATATACTTACATACATGTACAGATACAAAAATCCTCTAACTTAATACAAATAGATACATCACATATATATACGTCCTATCCCCCTATACATCATGAATAACTAAAGGCGGGGGAGACCACTCTAGAGAACTACCTTGCCGGACACAGAACCATGAACTTCATGATCCGAGCTAGGTTGTAAATCCGAGTACCTGTACCTGCCACTAAAATTGTAGGGGGTGAGAACAAAACTCCACGTTCTCACCTTTACAGAATACCATCAAAGTAGCAGTAAATAGCGCAGATAAGTAAACACCGTTTTCCAAAGCATTTTCCTCAATTAATCCTCTTTTCAAAACCACTTCTTTAAAACACACGGTCCCTGTTAAAACCTTATGGAAATCAGTTTTTGTCACAACGCACTCTATGCGACACTAAAGACCCCAATTAGGCACACAAACATTCATTACAAGCCACTTAGTCAGATAGAACACTTAGTCACAGGAAATACACAAGCAAACAGTTCAACACAGCAAGCGCACACACAAGCAAGCAATTTAATTAACAACAATAGACAAGTAGGCACACCCAAACAATGTCAATCAAATGCAAATGATGTATGCCTAAATCCTACAGGCTAAGATGAGCTCATCCGGTCGGTTATAATAGCCAATCCCAACCGGTCCGGTACTAGCTCCGGACAACCATCGTTCCTACTTCCCTGGAGGACCATTCTTCCCGGCCCCGATCATTTATGATCTTTTTCTCACATCATATATATAAAAATTGGGGGTTCCCTTCTCTTTTTCAATGACTAAAACCTAGGTTGGTAGTTAGGACGCTGGCAGGAGGCCCCCTGCCGCTACCGTAAGCCGCGACGTTAGTTCTTGTCCCACGTGGAAACAAGAACCCCACAGGCACTTACTACTCCCGATGGTCCGC